>JBBMOL010000649.1:0-84734 GCA_037954665.1 Laguncularia racemosa
ATGTTCAAAATCTATCGTGATATTAAACCTAAGTCATTTACGGTTTATTTAATGCATCTCAATTGAAGTCCCAACTTGTAAATGATGATAATCTTAATGAAAAAAAAAAACGAGTCTTACATTATATCTATAAGTTGGTGTGGTTAACATATATTTTTTTGTATTGGATTGGATAAAATTTTAATCGTTTGTTTAGTTTGCATAGTAAATCAAGTCGTTGGACAAAAAAAACTTTAAGGTTCTAATAAAACTAAAAAAATTTATACTATATATTTGATGGTAAAAAAATTTATTTTACTAAACAAAAATAAGCACATTCTCAAAACTAAAAAACAACCTTAGATCATCATTATTTATTTTACTTGTGTCCATGTTAAATCTCTTTGGATGGATTCTTGTGCTAATGCAAAAAATAATCCCTTATCATAATAAAAAATTTGTATTATGTACTGTACAAATTAAATGTGGTACAAAAGTATTGTATTGTATTTTTTTTTGTTTAGTGATATTTTATTTTCCTTATCCGGTTCTACTAACTAAAATTTACTTTAAATTAGTTGGCTTTGAATATAATATTTAAGAACAATTTATGAGAAATTTGAATCTTATATAGAAATACTCTTAAAATGACACACCAATGAGTAATTTGCAATTACATTTGATCTTTACTTGGGAATTAATTCAATTTTCCATCATACAAAATCAAATCTTTCCATAATTTCCAATAGTTCTTTCGGTATTTTGGTCATTTTACATCATTGTCATATTTGTTGAAAAGCAAGTTGCTTATATGGCTTTAGTTAGCCTCTCTTGTAATAGCCGGGATCAGGAAAAAGAAGACAGTCATTCTATGAATAAAAAAGAAGACACAAATCTTAAAAGACATTGGAAGAGGAGTGAAAAAGGGCATCTAAAGAAGTATGACGACACAACAGCAAACCCAAATGCAAAGAATGAAGAATTCAGGAATCCTTAGCTTCACTAAGAGTCCATTGAAAGATGACAATGATGAGATGTCTAGACCAACTTTGGTTGCTTTCAGATTAAAGGGAGAAGAAATTGAGAGGAAGAAGATGGTGGTTAAGGAGAAAGTGCAGACTCATCTGGGACGCATTGAGGAAGCGAGTAAGTGCTTGGTAGACATTCTCGTTAGTTTGTTGCTTATTAGGACTGCAATTATTTTGTGTTTTTGGTTTGTTTCAATTTGTTCTAGTCTTTAGGAAGTGATTAAGTTTGTTTTGATTTGTTTTGCTTAAATTTTGGATGCTAAGATTATTTGATTGTTGCTTCTATATATTTTGGAAGCTTGCTAAAATAAATATTTGAATATCAATATCAGTTATTCCTTATTTTTATACTCTGTTCCTTATCTCTGAAATAACAGTTGGTATTAGAGCATTCTTCTTGTGGGATCTATGTGCAAGTTTTTTTTTTTTAAACATCATGAAAGCCGAAGCAAATTTCTCTTCAATAGCTCTGCCAGTGTTCGACGGAGAAAGCTACCAGGTTTGGGTAGTTCATATGGAGACTTATTTAGATGCTTTGGATCTTTGGGAAGTAGTGGAAGAAGACTATGATGTGCTTACACTTCCAAACAATCCCACCATGGCTTAGATCAAAACGCATAAGGAGAAGAAGACCAAGAAGTCAAAGGAAAAAGCATGCTTGTGGTATCGTCAACGATCTTCATAAGAATAATGTCTTGTAAGACAACCAAGTCTATATGGGAATATCTCAAGGAAGAATATGCAGGAGATGAAAGGAGTAGAGGAATGAAAGTTTTAAATTTGATAAGGGATTTTGAATTGCAAAAGATGAAGGAATCTGAAACAATAAAAGAATATTCAAATAGACTTCTTGATATTGCAAACAAAATCAAACTAATGGGGTCAGAATTTAATGATTCAAGGATTGTTGAGAAGATCCTTATCATAGTACCTAAGAGGTATGAGGCAACAATAACAACATTGGAAAATACCAAGGATCTATCAAAGATTTCATTGGTAGAATTACTCAGTTCACTGCAAGCACAAGAACAAAGAAGGCATATGAGGGAATATGTCAACACTGAACAAGCCTTATTTGCAAAACATTATGGAGCTGATAAAAAAAAAGGGAAAAAGAAGAAAGGTGAAGAGGGAAATCCTTTTGTTCCTACTTTAAACAACAACAAAGGAAAAAAAAGGAAGCTTTAAGGGTAAATATCCTCCTTGCTGTCATTATGGAAAGGAAGGTCACCCACCATTGAAATGCTGGAGTAGACCTGACGCAAAATGTTCCAAGTGCAATCAAATGGGACATGAAGCAATAGTTTGCAAAAGAAAGGCTTAGTAGCAGGTGATTGAAGCACAAGTTGCAGAATAAGAAGATGAAGATCAACTTTTTGTGGCATCTTGTGTTGTTAGTAATTGTTCGTCTGAAAGTTGGTTGATTGATAGTGGTTATACCAACTATATGACCAACGACAAAAAACTCTTCAAAAATTTGAGGCTAACTGACATTATTAAAGTCAAAATTGGTAATGGTGATTACATCTCTGTTAAAGGAATATGGATAGTAACCATAATCGGTGTTGAAGATTCAAAGAATATCTCCGATGTTCTTTATGTACTAGAAATTGACCAAAACTTGTTAAGTGTGGGTCAATTAATTGAAAGAGGCTTCAAACGTGATTTTTGAAGATAACTTCTACCACATACTTGATGCCATTGGTCAGAAAATTCTTAATGTGAAAATGAAAGGGAAAAGTTTTTCTTTTGATCCAATCAAAGAAAAACCTATTGCGTTCTCCACGGAAGCCAGCAACACAGAGATATGGCATAAGAGACTTGGTCATTGCCATTTGAAAAGGATGCAATTTATGAAGGAAAGGGAGCTCACAGCTGGGTTACCAACCTTTGGAAATCACCTATTGAAATGTCATGCTTGTCAATACGATAAGCAAAATCGAAAATCATTCCCAAAGCCATAAGATTAGATAATGGAAAAGAATACACCTCAGGAGAATTTAACTTGTTTTGTGAAGAAGCGGCATACAACATCAGCTAACTGCACCTTACACTCCACAACAAAACGGAGTTAGTGAAAGGAGAAATAGATACATAATGGAGATGACCAGATGCATGCTGCATGATAAGGATTTGCCAAAGAATTTTTAGGTTAAGGTGGCTAGTACTATGGTTTTCTTGCAAAACAGATTACTTACTAAAGCATTGAAGGATAAAACTCCATTCGAGGCATGGTATGGCTATAAACTTTCACTAAATTTTCTTAGAGTGTTTGGTTGTTTGTGTTTCTCTCACATTCCACGAGTCAAGCGTGATAAACTTACAAGAAGTCAAAACTAGGCATCTTTATAGGCTACAGTTCTTCCTCCATGGCGTACAAGATTTATCAACCTCAAATAAGGAAAATAATTGTTAGTAGAGATGTGTTTTTTAATGAAGATGAGAAGTGGAATTGTGAACAGACAAAGGAGATACACATGAACAAGCAAAAATCGAGTTTGTCCTTCCAAACAAGAGAAGAGCAAGCATTAAAATAGTGGCAAGAAGAATTGGAAGATGATATGCCAGTTTGTGAATAAGACCTCTCCATGATGTTTATCAAAGATGCAATGTAGCCATTTGTGAACCTACTGGTTATGAAGATGCCATTACAGACCAAAAATGGCAGAAGGCAATGGAGGAGGAGTTGACAATGATAAAGAAAAACAAGACTTGGGATCTAGTTGATAGACTGAATGATAGAAAAATTATTGGAGTAAAATGGGTGTTTAGAACCAAACTCAATGCGGATGGATATATCAACAAGCATAAAGCTAAGCTTGTTGTCAAGGGGTATGCTCAAGTCTTTGGAGTTGATTACTCTGATACATTTGCTCCTGTTGCTAGATTAGATACCGTTCGGCTGGTATTAGCAATGGCGGCGCAAAATAGGTGGAAAGTGTTTCAACTAGATGTAAAATCTAAATTTTTGAATGGTATTTTACAAGAGGAAATCTATGTTAAGCAACCTGAGGGATTTGTGGAAGAAGGCAAAGAAGAGAAGGTCTACTTGCTCAAGAAGGCTTTATACGGCTTGAAACAAGCACCTAGAGCATGGTATAGTAAGATAGATAAGCATCTATCAAGCCTAGGATTTAAAAAAAGCATGTTAGAAGCTACTCTTTATGTGAAATGTAAAGGAGATGATCTGATTATAGTCTCTCTTTATGTTGATGATCTCCTAATCATAGGTGGAAATGCCAAGTTTGTTGAAGAATTTAAAACGAAATGCTGCAGATTTTTGAAATGACAAATCTTGAATTAATGACATATTTTTTGGGAATGGAGATTAAGCAGCTAGAAGATGAAGTTTTCATATGTCAAAAGAAATATGCAAAGGAAATTCTCAAGAAGTTTCGCATGGAGGACTGCAAGGACATGACTACTCCTATGAATTAAAAGGAAAGCTCGATAGGAATCAAAATCCGATAAGACTTATCATTAGGGCAATAGCCAAAGGATTTCGAATCTTGGCAATGAGGGCCCATTTTGACCACATCGACCTTGGAATTATTCATTTTCTAACATCTTTTCTCTTATTTATGTATTGTATATTCCAACAAGCACATTTATTATGCTTTACAGGGTGATGGACAAATTCACTAAGACTCAGCTTGTGGGTTATCTATGGACCAACCTAAACTGGCGATGAGTTGGGTCGACGAATCCTATGGAAGAGTTAGCTTCTTGAAAACTAATTTTTATATATTTTTATTTACTTGGACTATTTATGTTGTAATTTCTTTTGGGACACTTTCATTTGCTTGTAATTGTCTTTTAGGACCAGCAACCTTAAAAGTGGCATAGTTGTAATTTTGTAGACTTTTTTAAACCTAAAGGGAGCAAGTATAAATACTTGCTTAAGTAGGGTTTTTTGGGGGACATTTTTTTAGAATATACACACATCATTTTACGTGAGAGAACTTAGGGTTCATCTTAGTTCAATCCCTCTTATTAATTTCAATCTCAAGAGTTGGAATTGTGGCGAGTGCAACAAAGAGAAATTGTGAGTTATATTAATTTCTATTTGTTGTGTTTTCTTTTCTTCTCTAGTGTGTCATATCTAGGGTTGGATTGAAACATTTCTTGGTCAGATTTGGTTCCTTACTATTCGAATTATTAGTGCTTAATTGAGTTCCTTTTATATTTGTTTTCAATTCATCTAATGTGCACATTTCTTGAACCGTGAAATCAATCCTCTTGGAAGGTGGATCACAATTATTGTTCTTATTGATTTTGAGTGGCAATCACATGGCCTTTCAAGTATAGTTTGTGATCTTCATTGAGAAATACTTCTTTGTATTAATCATTTTATGAACTTTAACATTCGGATTCAAGATTGCATTTAGGGTTCACGGTGCAATATTGCCCTAAAAGTAATCCGAATTGGCCTTGTCTTTTGGGGTTGTTAGTTGGATTGGTTTTGCATATGCTTAAACCCCATTTAGGCACATTATCTTTTTGCTATCAGAGCATCATAATACTTGGAATTAAGATTGATCACATCCTTATTAGTGGAATTGATTCATAAATAGAGAAGTTTGCGCCATTTGATTACTAGTTTGATTGACATTGTTTGATTGTCATTCAAATTGGTTTTGCATGTGCTTAAACCCCATTTAAGCACATCATCTTTTTGGTATCAGAGCTTGAGGTTGTGAGAAGGGATTGATTGCAATTTGAATTCGAAAGTTAGGGAATTGTTGAATAGCACATTGATTTGAATTTGCTTGACGTGAAGCTTGAATTGTCTAATTGTGTTGTTGAGGAGTTGTAGTTGCTGCTTGTTGTTTTAGACATGGAGCAATTGTGAATCCTTATCATTTTGTTGTTGACGTGAGCTTGGAAGGAAAAGTAAGAAGTGTATTTTCTAGTGTTTGATTGTGGAATTGGAAATATAATAATTTATGGTAAAAAGAGAAGTGTGACTTTTGTTGATTTCGGAATTAGGGAGAATATTTTACCATTTCTAGATTTGAAGTGTGTGGAAGGATAAGCATCTATTTGAAATTCAAATACCTTCTTTAAGTTTGAAGCAATTCATTGAGTAGCATTGAATAAGTGTTATTTGAATTTGAATTGTTTTTACCATTTGTGGAGAAGGTTGCATTTAGTGGAGTGATTTCAAATTTGAATTTTGTTGCTGCCATTGCTTGTGGTTTACGGTGTGAATTGGAGTTGTGTAGTGGCAAGGAAGTGTATGCTTTGAAGTATTGTGTGTGCGTTATATTGGGGAGGTTGTGTACAGTGGTTGTTTTTGTAAAAAATTAGTGAAGTTGTGTGTGTTTAGTGTGAGTGGCGGTGTGATTTGTTGTGTGTGTAAGAGTGAGTGGCGGTGTGACTTATTGTGTGTGTAAGTGTGAGTGGTAGTGTGAATTTGTGGAAGTTGTGTGGAGTAAGGTTTTGCATGTTGAGGCTAAAGTGTGAGAGTATAGTGCATGGATAGTAAACCATAAAAGGGAAGAGTGGTGTTTCAATTGTGAAGTGGAATTGTGTAGTGTGTGTTTTCGAAAAAAGTAGAGGAATTACAATTATCATTTTCAGATTTGAAATCAGAATTGAAAGTGTACATTAAGAGGTCAATTTGAAATTTCAAACACACATTAAGTCATAGTTAATTGTGTATCATTTGAATTTGAAAAAGCCTCTTACCATTTGTGGAGTTGTGCACTTATTGAACTTCTTTTTGAATTTGAAACTTGAGCTACCCTTTTGTGTTGAAGTTGTGGTTTGATGTTTGTGTGGAAGTGGGGAAAGTGCACCGTGGCTTGAAGTAGTGTGTATGTAGTGTTGTATTCTTTGTAAATTTAGTAAAAGGTGTTAACATTTGGTGTTGGTTGTTGTATATGTTATTAAGCTACTTGTTGTTGGTGGCATGAACATTGTTGAACTGTAAGCAAAGGGGAAGTTGTGTGGCGGTGAATGGTGTGTATTTGTTTAATTGCTTCCAATTGTATATTTAAGTGGTGAGAAGTCAAGGCAAGAAAAAAGAAAAGTTGAGTAGTAGAATTTGAAATTCAAACAAGTCATTAAAGTGTAAAAGTAATTGAACTAATTACTTAAACAGTTGTAGTTGAATTTAATTCTATTTACTTGAAAGTAGTTGAGTGTACTTCACTTGTAGCTTGGTTGTGTACTTGAACGTGGAAGTGTGAAGATAATTATTGTATTGTTGGGTTTGAACACAATTATGTCTAGTGAGATGTTTTATTATACTAATATATTACACCGGATATTGACTACATTTATTACTAAGGATGATGAATAAAGGGAAAACTTGTTTCATACCTCTTGTAGGGTATAAGAAAATTTATATGTCCTTATAGTTGATGGTGGTAGTTGTACCAATGTGATAGCAGAATTGTTAGTAACGAAACTAAAACTTGCTACTACGCTACATCCTGAACCGTATAAATTGCATTGGTTTAGTGATCAGGGGAGTTTGCATGTGACCCAAAGAGTTAGGGTACCATTCAGTATAGGGGATAAATACTTTGATGAGATTGAGTGCGATATTTTGCCTATGTGTGCATCCCATATATTGCTTGGTAGGCCTTGGTTATATGATAGGAGGGTCTTATATGATGGCTTCAGGAATACTTATGTATTCCAAAAGGAGGGAAAATGGATTATTTTGAATCCGATGTCGCCTTCAGAGGTTCAAAGGGTTCAGCAACAAATCAGTAGACCATCAAAGGGCCATGAGCATTTGATCCAACCTTTAGAGCACAAAATTTGTTAGATACAAATGTGCCAACCTTTAGAGGATCTTGATGATCATAGTCAGATGAGCGAAATACCAGAGGACCAAACTGTTCAGGGACAGTTGTGTTCACCTTCAGAGGTACTAGAGGCTCATGAGCAGTTGAGTAAACCATTGGAGGATTTTGAGGGTTAGAGTTAGATGAGCCCATCATTAGAAAGCCAGATTGTTTAGAGACAGTTGTGCTCACCTTTAGAGGTTTCAGAGGGCAGTGAGCAGTTAGGCTAACCATTAGAGGGCTATGAGGATCATCGCCATACAAATGAGTTAGAAAAAGGAGAAAACAATATCAGTGGAACGGGTTGAGATAGGGGAGACCTCAGTGAATAATGGATCATTATTTGTGTTGCAGATGAGATACATATTAGAAATGGAGGAGAGAAAGCAATCACCCCATGTGGTATTTCAAATATTGGGATTCTGCAGTGATACTTCTTCAAGTGGCTTGCTAAGAGAAAACAGAGTTTCTACTGCATTTGATCTGTCAGATTTGAGGACAAATCTTTTTGAGGCTCGAGGAGATGATAGAAATCAAAATTCAACAAGACCTATCAATAGGGCAAGAACCAAAGGATTTCAAATCTTGGCGATGAGGGCCCATTTTGACCACATCGATCTCGGAATTATTCGTTTTCTAACTTCTTTTCTCTTATTCATGTATTGTATATTCCAACAGGCATACTTATCATGCTTCATAGGGCGATGGACAAATTCACTAAGACTCAGCTTGTGGGTTATCCATGGACTGACTTAAACTGGTGATGAGCTGGGTCGACGAATCCTATGGAAGAGTTAGCTTCTTGAAAACTAATTTTTATATATTTTTTATTTACTTGGACTATTTATGTTGTAATTTCTTTTGGGACACTTTCATTTGCTTGTAATTTTCTTTTAGGACTGGCCATCCTAAAACTGATATAGTTGTAATTTTGTGGACTTTTTTAACCTTAAAGGGAGCAAGTATAAATACTTGCTTAAGTAGGGTTTTTTGGGGGACAATTTTTTAGAATATACACACATCATTTTACGTAAGAGAACTTAGGGTTCATCCTAGTTCAATCCCTCTTATCAATTTCAATCCCAAGAGTTGGAATTGTGGTGAGTGCAACAAAGAGAAATTGTGAGTTATATCAATTTCTATTTGTTGTGTTTTCTTTTCTTCTTTAGTGTATCATATCTAGGGTTGGATTGAAACATTTCTTGGTCAGATTTGATTCCTTACTATTCGAATTATTAGTGCTTAATTGAGTTCCTTTTATATTTGTTTTCGATTCATCTAATGTGCACGTTTCTTGAACCGTGAAATCAATCCTCTTGGAAGGTGGATCACAGTTATTGTTCTTATTGATTTTGAGTGGTAATCACATGGCCTTTCAAGTATAGTTTGTGATCTTCATTGAGAAATACTTCTTTGTATTAATCATTTTATGAACTTTAGCATTCGGATCCAAGATTGCATTTAGGGAACTTTAGCATTCGGATCCAAGATTGCATTTAGGGTTCATGGTGCAATATTGCTCTAAAAGCAATCTGAATTGGCCTTGTCTTTTGGGGTTGTTAGTTTGATTGGTTTTGCATGTGCTTAAACCCCATTTAGACACATCATCTTTTTGGTATTAGAGCATCATAATACTTGGAATTAAGATTGATCACATCCTTGTTAGTGGAATCGATTCATAAATAGAAGAAGTTTGCACCATTTGGTACTAGTTTGATTGACATTGTTTGATTGTCATTCAAATTGGTTTTGCATGTGCTTAAAGCCCATTTAGGCACATCAAAGCTTAAGTAAAGAGGATGGCACAAACAAAGTTGAAGAAGGTTATTTCAGAAGCATGGTTAGATGTTTAATGTACTTAACCGCAACTAGGCTAGATATTTTTTTTGCTGTAAGCATTCTCTCTCATTTCATGCATTGTGCTAGTGAAATATATCTTAAAGTTGCAAAAAGAGTTATTAGATACATCAAAGGAACTATTGATCTTGGTGTAAAATTCAAGAAGTGTCAAAACTTAAATTTATTGGGATTTTCTAATAGTGATTAAGGTGGATCCGTAGATGATATGAAGAGTACATTTGGGTATTTTTTTAGTCTAGGATCAAGACTTTTTTCATGGAGTTCCAAGAAACAAGAGATTGTGGTACAATCTACCACAGAGGCCGAGTTTGTTGCTGCTACAGCAGCTATGAATCAAGCGTTGTGGCTAAGGAAGTTGTTATGCAATTTACATTTGAAGCAATAAAATGATACAAAAGTTTATGTGGACAATCAGGCAGTAATTGTAATCTCGCAAAATCCGGTTTTTCATGGAAAAACTAAGCATTTCAAGGTCAAATTTTTCTTTTTAAGAGAAGTGCAGAAGGAAGGACATGTAAGTCTCATTTATTGCAAATTCGAAGAACAACTTGTAGACATCTTTACAAAGCCTTTGCCAACAAACAAATTTGAGCTTCTTAGGCAAAGACTTGGAATTTGCAGCTCCTAAAGCATGGAGGAGTGTTTGTTTGCTGCTTATTAGGATTGCAATTATTTTGTGTTTTTGGTTTGTTTCAATTTATTCTATTCTCCAAGAAGTGATTAAGTTTGTTTTGATTTGTTTTGCTTAAATTTCGGATGCCAAGATTATCTGATTGTTGCTTCTATATATTTTAGAAGCTTGCTAAAATAAATATCTGAATATCAATATAAGTTCTTCCTTGTTTTTATACTCTGCTCCTTATCTCTGAAACAACAATTCTAGAAGTAAGTTAAAGGAAATGTTCTCTACTCAATAGAATTCATGCTTGTACATTTGGCAATGTTTGAGAATGTCTGATTATGGCGCTAAGGTAGTTTTTCACTTGTTGAGCAAAACCGAAACAACCAACGTAATATTGTTTCATGCTTATAACAATTGTTTTTCATGTTTCTTTATCAATCGTGGTTAGACAAAATGGCCAAGCAGTCAAGCATAGACATATATCTCGTGTGACTTTCATAATATCCCTGTTGTTGTGGATAATGACCAGGATAAAGTCAATAGTTGTACGTATATGACATGCTAGGAACTAGAAGCTCTTACAGATCCAATGAGGAAGGATGTTGCCTTCCTCTGGAAGAACATTGATACGGTTAACTGTGAATTGTGGTCTCTTGGGCATGCTGCCAGAGGAAGATAGTGTTAACTTCCTGTTTATTTCTCAGCAATTAATCAGTATTACTGAAGATTATATGGGACAAATCCATCATTAAGTAGCAAACTTTTTTTGTTTCATATACCACTATGATCTCACAAGCAAAGAGTCTATTTTCCCAAAACCTGGTTCTAATATCTTGTCCAATTTAATGATAATGCTGGTATCTTTGTGATGATTTTGAAGTTATAAAAGTCGTGGTCCAGTAGCCTGTGTAAGAAGTAATCGATGATTTCCAAAGTGCACACCTTGACACCAAAAGTTAAAAAGGTTGGCTAAAACCATTCAGCAAGCAATGCACAATCCATTTTCATCCGAGTTGTGATAGCAAAGCCAAATAAAACCTCCGAATGAGACAGCCAGATGAGCTGCAAGCAATCATATAAAAGTACATCGCGAAAAACAAGTATTAAGGATTTAATCTTCAAGTGCCACACAATTTGAAATTGCTTTTCAGAGTGAAACATTCGGTGCAGCGGTTATTATGCTATTCATTTTGTGCTTGACAGGAGAAAGAATACAAAGAAGCCTTGGAGGCATTTAATGAGAAAAACAGAGAGAAAACTCTGCTGGTGACTAAACTGATGGAGGTGAAATTAACTTTCCATGGCCAATTTCACTACATTCAGATCTGCTATATCCATTTCTACTGCTGATGAATTTTCCTTCTACTTGTTCTTATATGACCACATCAGGTTGTAAGCGAAAGTGAGAAACTGAGGATGAAGAAGCTTGAAGAGCTGAACAGAAAAATAGAGAGCCTACAATAAGAAGTCTAAGAACAGTTTAACAGTGGAGTCCCTGGTGATCGCATCCTTGGATTTGTTACAACTTCTTTTTTCTTTGTGGTCGGTTTAAGCTGTTTTTACTGGACATTGTTCTGACCGTGGAAGGAATAAGGTGTCATATTGACTATTAAATGCCTTTTCAGGAACGTGATTGAAAATGTGTGTGGAATTGTTTTCTGACATTTTGAGTAGCAATCTATTGTTTTTCAAGTAGTTGATGAAGCATCAAGGTGTCTTCGTAAAATGACTACATGTTGCAGTGTATTTTTTCCCCTAAAACCGTCCAATATACGTATGATCAGATGAATAATGCTGACGAGTTCAATATTTAGAGGATCATGAATGAACCGAAGGAGCAGACTAGTTAAATGGTTTAAATTGCTCCACTTGGCAGCTGCCCTCAATCAAATTTCTCTTTGGAGATCTTTGTCAAGGAAGCTAGAAGCATACACATTGGTAGCATTTTTATACAAGGATAGTACAACACAAGAAGAGCAAGATAGCACAGAATAAGGAATACGGTATAGCACAACCCTTATCATATCGTGTTTATTCCACGTCCTTTTAAAAGATAACAAGATTATTTTATAGGTTTGTCAAAGAAATTTTTAGGTTGTCTAGTAATAAGATTTTGTGTACCATGTGTTAGATGATACAAAATTTACCAGTTTTGTTGAGTCCCTTTAGGGGCTTTTGGCTAGAGTACACCAGTTTTGCAAACCAAATATAATACTGAATGTTTTGTCTAGTCTGAACCCCAAAAATTAAGTAAACTAAATGCTGCTATAGTGTTAGCAGAAAATAGTTCTGGCTAGCTGTGGAAAAGGAAACCAAACCATAAGATTAGAGAAATAGTATTCTAGGGTATCGCTTCAATGAAGTCCACAATCATCGGTTCAGCAATCCATGAAGACAGTATCTCAACTATGCTTCCATGCTGAAAAGCAATGAGATTAAGGATTAGGCAACTTCATATAACTGTTGATTCTTCCAAGTCTCATGTCAATTTTGTATCTGAGACATCCACTGTGTCTTGGTTGCACCAATACAGGGTGGATGGAGACTCAGGTATTGTAGTGGCAAAAAGACTTGCAAAGCTAACTTGCATGAGCCTCGGACTGGAGGCAATTGCCTGTTATAGGACTATGGATTGGTGCATGGTTGACTTAGACTCTTCCACTCAAATAGCTAGCTTTTGCATTGGGATTTCCAAAGATCAGTATCATCTTTTTTCAATTGAATTTAATACTTGGTAGATGAAGCTCCTTGAGAGAAAATGAGGTCGAGGAATTTCATATAAGCATTTGTTACATCCCGAATATTCAATTGCATCAAGCGATTTCCTTTTTTACCAGAGCACTACTTCAGGACATCATTGGATCTTAGACTCAAGTAACTGAAAAATCCAAAGTTTGCAAGGCATGGATTTGGTGATGACCATTTCTACTAACAGAAAATGAGGACAGACGAACAATATATGGAATAAGAGAAGATGTTGAATAAGATTAAGCAACATGCTGCCATATTGAGCAAAGGATTGTCACCTTTTGGACTTACTAACCTTCCAACTTTGTGAAACAACTCAATCATGAAACAAACATCCGATAACATTAAAGACCGGGTTGTTTTCTACTTGAACGATCGGTCTTCACAGTACTAGACATATGACATAGGTAGTTGGTATGCAATTACATGGCTATGGCAAAAAGAACAGCTACTTGCTGAGGCTATAGCAAAACTAGAAGGAAGAGTAAAAGATGTTGGGCTGAAGCCCTTGTCAAATGTTCTAGGAATAGGATGAAGAAAAATAATTTGGATAAATGAGAAAATTTCCCTCACCAACCGTATTCAAGCTGCTGACTCACAGAATCATCTGTATTGCATGTAAAATGTCAGCCTGTGAAATAATCAAAAGGTAACTTGATTGATTTCTTTCATCTGCATAAGAAACTATTTTGATTTGCATGCTAAGAACCAAAAGCATGTTGCCACTCTATAAGTATGAAAAAGCTGAGATACATTGTTACAACATATAAATTACTCTGAAATAATTCGATTACAACTGCATAACCATGGAACGAACATCACTGATATTTTGGATGCTCATAGGAATAGACAACATAGAACGATTGAAGCATAGTGAGAAGGAGCAGGAGAGTAGCGGCAGCAGCTGATATGAAGGACCATGGAGAATCGAAGTAAGTATGTTTGAATTCAGCCCAACGAACGTGCCAACCATTCATGTAGTACTCATTCACTTCCTCAAAAACCCTGGAAAGATAACTCCTGCGAATATTAAACACCACTTCTTTCCCAACATTGTTGAAAAACCGAGCAATGTGCTCATCCGTCCCAAAGTAATTCTCAATGACCTCATGGTCATTTAAGAATCCAGCATCACTCGGTGTATTGATGAGACAACCCATGAAGGTTAGATAAGATGTAAAGTACTGGGAGCTATGGCTATAACACTGCTCAAAAGCAACAAAATTAAGGACCAATGAGCTTGTAAGATCATCAATTGTTAATACGGGGATCTTGAGCACTCCATGCTTAAATTCAATGTCCAAGAATCCTTTAGTCTTCTCTCTTGGCCTAAATTTTACTCCTGCTAGATGAAGTTTCTTCGCAGATTTGATTAGCCTAAGGAATTTACTTGACTGTCTCTCTGTCTCGTTGATATCGGGGATATAGCTTAACCGAAGCAGATCAAGCAAGTGTTTACCTTCCTTGCTATAATGTTTCTTCAACACATTGGGAGGACTTTGCCCTGTGATTGAAAAATCCTAAAGCAAGCTTCGGTAAAGAGTCAAGAGAACCATCATTAGGTCTAGTATAAATTTTAGCCACAGACAGTTCATAGAGAGCCTCTAGAACAAAGTAAGGGATTTGATTCTCAAGCTGAAGAAGATCGCGCATAATTGAAGGAAGAACCCAAGTCATGCTAAATAAAGGGTCATCTTTTTCGGGTTTTACTAACCCGCCAACTCTGCAGAACAGCTCAATGATGAAGCAGCCATCAAGTACCAGCATTTTAATAAGTTCTTTGCTATCGAAGGGCAGTATCTCCGAATAGCTTTCCCTTATTTTTTCCTCTAAAGGCACGATAGCATCGAAAAAATTCTTTTGGACAACCCCTCGTGGTTCTGATCTTTTCACAAGATCACCCATTAATCTACCCTTGTGCTCTTGGAATGTCTGGAGACGTGGATTTCCATGATGGTAGGGTCCTATGGAAACGATATGTGGCTGATACGCTTTGTAGTTGTGATCAACTAGACTTTGCGGAACCCTGAAGATGCAACAGGCCTTCCCTCCTGCTGATCTTGCCAAAAACATTGGATTTGCCACCATCTCTCGTCCTGCTTCGGATGGGAAACTTCTGTCTATTTGAATTACATGGTGATCAGTGTTTGTGTTTGTGTTTGGGATTCCATACTGGGAAGTGGGATAGCGTCTTGAGCTTGATTCTCTCGACATCTTTGTTGAGTTTCAATGTCGCAAACATGGCTCTATGTATAGAAGACAAGTTGAAATTTTATAGGATGGTTACGGTTGACTCCAAAGTCTTCTTCAACCTATAATAAATCATGCGAGGAAGTTACTTGCTAGATGCGCGAAGTTACTTGCCAGATGCAGCTAAGTCGGTAAACTCTCTACGCGGTTAAGTTTGAAAAAAAAGTCTTCTTCAACCTCAATAATAATAATTGTAAATCATGCTGACGGACTCAAATGAGAATGGATTTATACATTAGATTTTGTTTTTACTAACAATATCTAATGGTCTTATTTGAAAAAGGTATCTCTTGGCATGATGGTGGAGCCATAAGAAAGAGAGAGAGGGAGAGAGGTGTGAAGGGCAAACACTAGAGAATAAATTAGAGCATAGAGATAGTGGAATGACATTAGTGTTGAGTCTAATTTTTTATTTTTTTATTTTTATTAATAATCCGATTTATACTAGACTCTATGCTCATCTACTATAAACCCTCGACTTGAACTAGGAATTTTGTCTTATTTTGGAGTCGCCACCCAACTGAAGTTGGGAAAGATTATTGAATTAGAACTAATTGAGCAGATTGGTCCTAATTCGGACAACTAGTCAACAAGATTTTCTCTTTTCATTTTTGTGAAAGAGAAAAGGAAAAACTAGAGTTGCTAGACTTGAGGGCTAACCTATTAAAACTTTAAAGTTACTATCTTATTCTTTTGAAATCTAAACCATATCTTAATGTCTTTTATTATTTTTTTTTGTTATTTTTGTTGTTGTGCTTTTACTTATTGATTAAAAGCAACTTATTCTAATATGGAAAATGATTTTTTTATTCATTTTAGAGTTGCCCCAAACGGGCGTCTATGTACCTGTTATTCAGAATCAAATAAGCCGTAGTTTGCTTTTCATAAAAACTTTAGTGGGTTAGTTAATTTTAATTATGAAAATACCTCTGGTTTATGTTTTTATCATTTTAGTATTTTTTTTTGGGAAAAAATCTAAGCCTAAGCTTGATTATTTTATTTTATTTTATTTAAAAAAAATTAATTTAAGGAAAAACCAATTTTGAATTTATTTTAAGAAAAGAATTTTTCTAAGTGATAAAAATTATTTTTATTTCCTTATTATTAACCTACCTTAATTATTATTATTATTATTATTTATTTTATATATTTTTATTTTATAATTTTTTATTATTTTATCTACCCTAAACTAAACATAAAAATAATAAACTAATCTAAATTATTTATTTATTTACTTTTTCCCTTTTTTTTTTTGAATTGTGAACAAATAAATAAATGAATAAATAAACAAAATACAATAAATAAATAAATAAATAAATAAAAAACAGAAAATTCGACTTACCTAGATCCAGATACGGTACGCGGGTCGAGTTGGGTCGAACCATGGTGGTTGGAAATCCTCATTGGCGGCGTTTCAACGGTCCTTTTCGTCGAATGAGGGGTGTTTCTGAAGCTTCCGAGGATGAGGAACCTAAGGTTGGTGGTGGTTGCGGTCGAAAACCTCCCCAGGTAGCATTTCGAGGCGGTGGTGATTGGCGGTCGTGCTCGAGAACTCTGGCAAAGCTTCAATCTCTCTTATTTTTTCTCTTTTCTCACTTTTGATCCCTCCTTTGGCTTCCCCACATCGTGCTTTATTTATAGGCACCAGAAATCGAGTTGGATAAGCTCAGATTTCCTTCGATTGGGGTAAATTGGATTTCGATTGAAAAACCCATCTCCGATTTGCGTAAATCCTTCAATTTGTTGCGATTTGATTCCAATGGGATGATGTTTATCCTATTTTAGTTAAAGATTTGGTGGATTTCGTGTAAAAATTGCATCAAAACGATCGAAATTTGAATTTTTCCTCGCCGGCGATGATCTCGAATGGAGGTTGAAGACGATCACGTGCTCGGCGCGTGTGCTCCCTCCCTCCAATCACGAGTTGACACGTGTCCCAGGGTAAAAAGAAAAATCGGGAAAAACGCAGAAATGCTTCTCCCGTGTTTCGAACCTTTGATCGAGCCCTCCCCTGCGTGCCTTTAGGCCATGGCTCGGACCAGCTGGGCTAACCCACTTCTCAGTTTTTTTTTTTTCGCAATTTGCATATATGCAATGTAATTTTTATTATTTTTGTATTATTTTGAAATTCCAAAAATTTGTAAAAATTATTTAACTCCTTTTCTTATTATTTCTATAATTATTTTCCAAAATTGATATATTTTCCCTATTTATTTTATTTTTTGAATATTTTTCCTATTTTTGCTAAATTAGAAGAAAAATTATAAAAAAAGAAAAAAATTGAAAATTGACTATTATTAATTATTAAGGGCAAAAATGGGGTGTTTATAGTTGCCCTTCTTTGTGGTAAAGTTTGCAAAACTTAACTACAAAGATAAGAAAGACATTATTTTTGGCCTCTAGACTGAATGGATAACGCCCTAGTTTGGCTGGTTATCTGGAATTTGGTCTTTAGTAGGAAAATGCTCCATGAGCTAATAATCCCACGAGTGCTTTATGATGATTGGTATTGCTTAGGAAATGGTCTTAACAACCTAACGATCCGAAGTAATGTACCCTCCCGAAAAGTGCTCTATGGGCTAACTAATTGACGATAGGAAATATCTCAAGGATTGTTTAGGGGTGTGTTGTTGTGAGTGGAATGGCTGATAATAAGAAGCGTCTTATTGGACTAACAACCTCAAAGACAAGATTATCTCAGGAAGCGCTCTTATGAGCTGGCTACCTATCAACAGAAGCGTTTGGCTAGACTAGCAACTGTTTGGGGAGAAATGCCTTCGAAGAGTGCTTTTATGAGCTGATTAATCGGTTATCGACAAATTTGAAAAGTGCTCCTATGAGTTGACTAATCAATGGATTTGAAAAGTGCTCATATGAGCTAACTAATCAATAGATTCGAAAAGTGCTCCTATGAGCTAACTAATCGATAGATTCGAAAAGTGCTCCTATGAGCTAACTAATCAATAGATTCAAAAAGTACTCCTATAAGATAATTAATCGATAGATTCGAAAAGTGTTCCAATGAGCTAACTAATCAATAGATTCGAAAAGTGCTCCTATGAGCTAACTTTGAGAAAGGGTGTTTAGGAAAGTGCCTCTCTATGGGCTAGCTAACCTATAGTGGGAAGCGTCTTCTTTGACTTGTGACCTTGGGGAAGAAATATCTCGAAAGGTGCCTTTATGGGCTAACCCTGAGAGAGGCTGTTTAGGAAAGTGCCCCATTGTGGGTTGACTAATTGATGGTGGGAAGTGTCTTCTTAGACCTGCGACCCTGGGGAAGAAATATCTCGAAAGGTGCCCCTATGGGCTAACCTTGAGAGAGGATGTTTAGGAAAGTGCCCCATTATGGGTTAACTAACCGATGGTGGGAATCGTCTTCTTAAACTTGTGACCCAGGGGAAGAAATATCTCGAAAGGTGCCCTATGGGCTAACCTTAAGAGAGGATGTTTAGGAAAGTGCCCCATTGTGGGCTGACTAATCGATGGTGAGAAGCGTCTTCTTAGACTTGCAATCCTGAAAAATAGGTGTCTCAAAAGGTGCCCTTACGAGCTGACCTTAAAAAAGGGTGTTTAGGAAAGTGTCTCTCTGTGGGCTGACTAACCTATACCTTTGAAAATGCTTCTAATGAATGGGTCAAATGATTTGATAAGAGATGTCTTATAATATATGAATGATGGTTATTTATTCTAAGATGCTTACCAATTTATCGTGGATAGCAACTAAACAACCGAACCTTTGTGCTGGTTTGCTTCTCCTTTGTTTGCTCTTGCTTCAAAACAGGGCTGAGGGCCTTGATGCACTTCCTTTCTTATGCACATGGCTCTGGTGATTGTGGTATTATCCTATTAATGTACTAGGTTTAATACTCAAAAGTAGGTAGAATTATGTCACCAAATCTATTGAGATTCATTATCATTTCAATGTTCATCATTCATTGGTGAAGTGATGGGTAATGTGTTTAGAAATGTTTGTTTTAATGAGAATTGGTTGGAGTTATCGATCATTCAAAGACATTAACTTTGCTTGTAAAAGAAATGAAAACTAGACTCATCGAAACTTGTACTGAATATTGGCATTCATAAACATTGGCAAAATTTCAATTTTCTTGCCTAAGGATAGTACATTTTAACAGTATCTGTATTAATGAGGTCTCTCAATTCTGGACCATCCATTTGGGTTAATATCAAAGCACCTCCTGACAATACCTTCTTTACAACATATGAGCCCTCATAATTTGGGGTAAACTTCTCTCTGGAATCTTAAGCATTTGGGAGAACTTTCTTTAGTACCAGATCTCTTTCTTTGAAACATCGAGGTCTCATTTTCTTGTTGAATGCTCGGGCCATTCTTTGTTGGTAACACCGGTTGTGACATAACGCAGTGAGTCTTTTTTCGTCGATCAAATTTAACTGATCGAGCCTCTTCTTTACCTAGTCCGATTCATCTAGCTGCGGTTCTGATAGAATTCTGAAGGATGGTATTTCGACTTCAACTGGTAGAACTGCCTTAGTACCACATACCAGAGAATATGGGGTTGCTCCAGTAGATGTTCTAATTGAGGTTCTGTAAGCCATGAGGGCAAATGGTAGCATCTCGTGCCAATCTTTGTAAGTGATTGTCATCTTTTCGATGATTCTTTTGATATTCTTGTTGGTCGCTTCCACTGCCCCATTCATCTGAGGTCGATAGGGAGTTGAATTTCTATGGTTTATATGGAACTGTTGACACAACTTTGTCATCGAGTTATTATTGAGGTTGGTACTGTTGTCGGTGATGATTGACTCAGGAACTCTATATTGAGCTATTATGTCCCTCTTTAGAAATCGACTATTATCCCTTTTGTGACACTGGGATATGATGAAGCTTCCACCTACTTGGAGAAGTAATCAATGGCTACTAGTATAAATCTGTAGCCGTTGGACGCTGTTGGAGTGATTGGGCCGATGATGTCGATTCCCCACATGGAGAAAGGCCATGGTGCAGACAACGAATGAAGTTCTTTAGGCGGGGCATTTATTTAGTTTGCATAAACTTGACACAAGTGACAGTGCTTGACATATTTGATACAATCTGATTCCATGGTTAGCCAATAGTAGCCCATTCTCATGATTTTTCAGGCCAACATGTAGTCGTTCATGTGAGGTCCACATACTCTTTTATGCACTTCTTTCATCAGTTCACATGCCTCATTTTTATCCATACATCTTAACAAGGTGGTATCAGGCGATCTTTTATTAAGCATAGGCTCATTTAATAAGAAATGTCTTGCTAACCTTCCGAGTGTCATTTGGTCATTTTTGCTAGCCATTTCAGGGTATTTGCTTTCTTGGAGAAAAGTTTTGATATCATAATACCAGGGCTTATTATCTTGTGCTTTTTTGATTACCAAACAATAGGTGGACCGATTTTCGATTTCTATTTTCAATGGTTGGACTTCGACTCCCTTTGTTATCTGAATTATAGATGCTAGTGTGGCGAGTGCATCTGCAAACTGATTCTGAGTTCTCAGGATGTATGTGAAGGTGATTACCACAGATTCATCGATTAGCTCTGTCAAATGCTGATGGTATAGTACCAATTTGGGGTCTTTAGTTTTGTATTCCCCTATTTTCTGTAATATGATGAGTGAAGAATCTCCGTACACTTCTAATTCACGGATTTCCATGTGGCAAGCCATTTTGAGGCCGATGATGCATGCCTCATATTCTGCGATATTATTAGTATATGGAAATGTGAGTCTTGTTGCTGAAGGGAATTATGTTCCTTTTGGTGATATCAGCACTGCCTCGATCCCACAACTAAATACATTGGTAGCCTCGTCAAAGAACATCTTCCATTTAGGGCTTTGTCCTGTCCCATAGTCTTCTACTGGTGCGTCTTCCGCTGTTAATACACTTTCATCAGGGAATTGAGCTGGTGATTCTTGGGGATCTCCCTCAACTGGGTGTTCTGCCAATTGGTCGGCTAAATATTGCCCTTTTATCTAATTTTGATTTATGTATGGGATATCAAATTCTGATAAGAGCATTTACCATTTGGAGATTCTCCCTAACAAAACGGGCTTCTCTGCCAAGTACTTCAGAGGATCGTGTCTTGTTAGCAACTCAATGGGGTAGTAAAGGGTGTATTGCCTCAATCGGTGCATAACCCAAATCAAAGCACAACAAGTCCTCTCTATTTCTGAATACCTCTATTCCCCGTCCGTGAATTTCTTGCTTAGATAATATATGGAACATTCTCTCCCCTCTTCATCTTTCTGTCCCAACATGCACCTTATGGATTCAGGGAGTATCGTGAGGTACAAGAATAAGGGTTTTCCTTATTTTGGAACTATCAAGACTGGGGGATTTATGAGATAGTCTTTGATTGTCCTGAATGCTTTTTCATATTCATCGTCCCATTCTACTGCATCATTCTTTTTTAGCAAACGAAATAGTGGACGGCATTTGTCTGTGAGCTGTGAGATGAAATGGGCTATATAATTTAACCTTCCCAGCAAACCTCTCACCTCTTTGATAGTACGTGGAGAGGGTGGTTCCAGTATGGCCTTTACTTTGTCAGGGTCGATTTTAATGCCTTCTCGGTTTATGACAAATCCTAACAACTTGCTTGTTGTGACCCTAAAAGTGCACTTTTCTGGATTTAACTTGAGCTGAAACTTTCTCAATCGCTTGAACAACTTTCTCATAATAACTTCATGGCTTTCTTCTTCCTTAGACTTGGTTATCATATCGTCGACGTATACTTCGATTTCTCGATGCATCATGTCATGAAGTATCGCGACCATAGCTCTCTAATACGTTGCCCCAGTGTTTTTCAAACCAAAGGGCATGACTTTGTAACAGAAAGTTCCCCACGTTGTGATAAAGGTCGTTTTAGTTTTATTTTCTTCAGCCATTTTTATTTGATTATATCCTGAGAAACCATCCATAAATGAGAAGAGATGGTTTCCTACGGTGTTGTCTACCAGGACATCGATGTGAGGTAGAGGGAAGTTGTCTTTTGGCGTAGCTTGGTTTAAATCTCGGAAGTCTACACATACACGTACTTTCCCATTCTTTTTTAGAATGGGAACTATATTCGCTACCCATTCCAGATAGTTAGTCACCTCAATGAACCCCACTTCTAGTAGTTTTTTGACTTCCTCTTTAATATTTAGTAAGATGTCAGGCCTAAATCTTCTCCATTTCTGCTTTTTAGGTTTGACATCTTCCTGTGTGGGAAGCTTGTAAACTACTATTGACTGGTCTAGTCCTAGCATGTTGCCATATGACCAGGCGAATACATCTGCATATTTAGTTAATAGCTCGACTATCTTGCGCTTTTGCTCGGCACTCAAATTGGCCCCAATCTTAAGGTTTTTGGGTTTCTCAATGCTTCCTAGATTGATTGTCTCCACTGGCTTGTCTATTGAAATCCCACTTTGTTAATGTTTTTGCCAATTTTCTTGTGTTATTTCATGGTCAAGGACATCGCCTCCAATGGTTGACCCAGCAGTGTTGGAAACGATATCGGTGTTTTCATTACTTACCTGCGTGAAATGTCCCTAACGTTCGATGGTAGGGAATCTGTGGGTAAAGTGAAACGAGAGTACGTATATATAAGCAAAAAACGAATTGCAATTTATTGAATTTGAAAAAAAAACCACAATAGAAATTTGTTTAATAATTGTTCCCTATCCTTGAGCTAACCTAGCGCTATCAATAGGATAACAGAACCAATTGTTAAGAGCTAGACACTGCTCGGACGTGCGAAAGGTCGGGCCTTCATCGCTGACGTCAGTTTTGCTTATCCTTGGCTCTTGAACGGTAGTTGCTTGCTTGAATGATTGCTGTGGGGGTGGAAAACGCATCTGAGTATCACTTAGCTTCTCTTTCCTTCTGCCTCTTATACCTCTTGCTTGTGCCTCTTCTTGGGCTGTAGGAATGTACCCTAGTCCAAACGTCCCTCGCTGCCCCTTTTTAAACTGGTGGCCCTCCTTGCTAGTTACCATGTTCACCTCGTTGAATATTTGGAGGCCAAAGTCTTCGAAACTGTCTTCCCTGATGTGGGGTATGGCGGTCTCTTTATAAATGGCATAATCTTACTCTCCCAGCACGGTGATGATCTACCCATTTGCTATGGACTTGACCTTTTGATGTAGACTTGATGGTATGGCTCTAGTAGTGTGTATCCACGACCTTCTCAATAGTAGATTGAAAGACCTTGGAATGTTGATGACTTGGAAGGAGATGTGGAACATCTGTGGACCAATCTCCACCGGCAAGTTGATTTCCTCCACTATTTCTCTCTTTGACCCGTCGAAGGCCCTAACCACTGTTGAGCTTGGCTTGATATTGCTTGGATCGACTCCCAGCAAGTCAAGGTTGGCTAAAGGGCATACGTTGAGAGAAGATCCATTTTCAATGAGTACTTTGGAGATGATTGTATCGTTGCATTTCACCACTATGAACAGTGGTTTCGTATGTTGGTCTCCGTCTTCCCCTAGCTCTTCGGGAGAGAAAGATATCTGATCTATGGTCAAGATTGAATCTGCCACATGGCTCAATTTCTCTATTGCGATGCCCTTTGGTACCTTGATTTGTTTAAGCACTTTGAAGAGTGCTTCCTTGTGAGGCTCAAACATTGTGAGGAGGCCCATAAGTGATATCTAGGCTGGAACCTTATTCAGTTGTTCTATGATCTTATATTCGCTTGCCTTGACCATCTTTGTAAATGCAGAGAGCCCCTCTTCTTCCTCTTTCCTTACCTTAGTGTTGGGCTCTTCGGTTGAGATCCTGTATTTCGGGTTATAAATTCTCCCAGAACAGATGATTCCTCCTATGATATGGGGTCTTTCTTGATTGAGAGCCCGATAGTCAAATGGTACCGCCTTATACCTCTCTATGGATATTGGGACATTGAATACATATTTCTTCTTTGGAATCTGCACCTCAGTAGATTGTTCTTTGTAGCACTTTATGACTATCGGCTTTTGGTCCGATTTAATCATGTTCACGGACCTCTCCCCCTCTTTTGGTGGGTTGTCTTCTTTCTCAAACTTGGGCTTGCATCCACTAGGCGGCCCATACTCGATCGGTGTGAAAGAGTAATTTACTAGATACTTAAAACTCCTATGCGATTCGCCTAGGGTACCGATCGTTGGGTCTCCAGCTAACCATCTCTTATTGATATGTGATTTAGGGGTTTCATTTGGGGCTTGGCGTGGGTGACTTTCTCACTGCACTATTGCTTTTTGCTGTTATGGGGACTCTTTGGAGTCTGACTCTTTGAACGTGACCATATTGACAGTGGGCTTATGGTTGGGCAGCGAATTAGTGTTGACATTGGGTGTTGGTGTGTTAATAAAGTCCAATTGCACTATTGTGGCGTCAATCAGATCTTGAATCTTGTTTTGGAGCCTCCGGCATTTGTCTGTAGAATGCCCTTCTTAGCCCATATGATAATCACATTTGAGGCTCGAGTCAAAATTTCTAGGCTTGTACCGGTCACTTGGGATTTCGAAGCTGATCAAATTATTCGCTTGCAGTTGAGTGAAGACTTGGTTGAGCAGGATCGGGATTGGAGTGAATTATCTTAAGACCCTGGTGGCCTAGGTGTGATTCACCGGCGACTGCTGGATTGGGGCATTCGCAGTTTGAAATGTCACATGGGTCCCAACCTTGTCCACTTTACCAGAGTTAACCGTGCTAACGGTAGACTCTTTGGCTTTGTTACTCCCTATGGGCCTTTGTGATGATGTGATTCTAGGAGGATCTATTGTATGGAGTCTCCCTGATGTGATGGCATTCTCAATTCGGCACCCTGCTGCCACTACTTTTGCAAAGCTAGATGACGTTTGGCCCACCAGATGTGAGAAGTAAGTCTTATCTAGAGTGTTGACAAAGATGAATGTCAACTCCTTTTCAGAAATTGGGGTCATTACCCTAGTAGCTTGAGCTCTCCAGCGTTTAAGATTACTCCTTGAAAGGCTTAGTGTGTTTCTTTCGGAGACTTTCTAAATCCATTACCGAAGGGGTAACCTCAATCTTGAATTTGTATTGATCGTAGAATACCTGAGCAAGTCTTTTCCGGGTACTGACTTGGTTGAAGTCTAAGTATGCATACCGGACGAGGGTAGGGCCTGTGAGGTTGTCTTGGAAAGTCTGGATCATGAGCTGGTCATATTGGGCATACTTGCTCATCTTCCGTACATACAGCCTTGTATGCATCTTGGGGCATCCAGTGCCATCATATTTTTCAAATTCTGGGGTTTTGAACTTCTCTAGGTATTCTTCCTCCCCATACACTGGCAAGCTAGTGATCCTTGCTTACTCAAAACTGTCAGGCCCCTCTATTGTTTTCATCTTATCAGCCAGCTACTAAAAAAGTTTTCTTTCCATCTCCTTTTGCCTCTCCTCCATCTCCCTCTTTATGTCATCTAAGGTTAGACCGAGGTTGACTCTCGGTTCATACTCGAACGCTGGGTTGAGGTGGGAATTGATCTCTTCATATTTTGGAGGCTGACCCTCTACTGCTTTCCCTTTTCTGACCCTTGAGTGTTCTTCTTGAGTTGGTTGGGTGGTGCAAAGGAAGCCAATACTCTCAGTTAGGAGGTGGACTTGTGTAGCCAATTGTTGGACTATTTGTTCCAGGGATACAATCCTAGGATCTGAGGCGGTATCAGTGTTGGTGTTGTTGCGGTTGTCGCTGTTGTTGCCACTGTTTGCCATTTTGGTCTTTGAGCGGGTGCAGATTGGGCTCCTTGGAGGGTTTGGTTGTCTAGGAGCTATCTTTGATACCTGGCGCGCATTTTTCTTAGTTTAATGTATGTATGTAAATATGATGCATGTGTCACACAAATGCTAAATAAAGGGGCCAACAATCGATTAATGATATAATATTGAAATTTTATTTTTATTAATATTGGAAACTTAGAGTTCGAAAGTTCAATGTTAATCTATTTCCTAGTCCTCTTCTTCTTCTGCTGCGTAGGCATCGGTTTTTCGCTGATGATAGCTTCTAGCTCTTTGACTCTAGCTTGGGTCTTCTCTAGCTGAGCTTCCAAGGCTTTGTTCCTTTGATCAGACTCTTTAAATCTACCCTTCCAGATATCCTTTTTGTAGTCTACAGCTTCGAAGTATACCTCCATCCGGGCCTTGACTTATTCCAAATAGGTTCTTAGCTCTGGGTCTACCTTGTCTGGCTCAGGTTGGGTGATATCTGGGACTCGGTATGCCCTTTCTCCTGTTTGATATAGCTGGTGGATCACGAAATCCCTAGTGGCTTGATGCTTCCCCACTTTGCCATCCAGGTCTCCGAGGTCTACGTTGAGGCTCTCGATTCGGGCTTCCTATAGGGCTTTGACCTCTACCAGCTTGGCAAACTTCTCGGCTACCAGTAGATTTGGGTTTTGGTATTCGAATGTGATTGCTTCTAGTGATGGTCGATAAACTATGTCTTGAATGGTATCGAACTAGCAAACCACTGAGTTTGGATGATAACCTATACATCCACTGATACTAATTAGAGGAGCGGCCTGGAGGTTTTTGCAGGTTAAGATGACTTTGTTGTAGCAACTCCATTTAGCTGTCCATAGTATGTCGTCAGCACTGAAACTCTTGAGCACTTCCACCCAACTGTGGCTAGTAAGGTCGTCGGGCAGCTTTATCTTTTCTATGCATGAGTTCACAAGGTCCACTTGTTGGGTTAAAGATTTCCGAACCAGGTTCAACCCAAAACATTTGAGGTGACTCACAAACTAGATCAGGATAAGGTTGATGTTTGAGCGGATGATCCTGTGGCCCTTCCTCTTGACAAAGTTCAAGTTCTGGATCTGTTCAACCAGTAGAGCCGGGATATAAGATTTCCCTTCCAAGAATTGGGCCACCAGCTCTGCGAGTCGGTAGTGGACATAAAAGGTTCCGGTGGGGGAAAAGTATGGTGGCGAAGTCTGTCAGGATGAAAGCATTCACCCTCCTTTGTTTGTAGCTCCTAGGGTCCCCGCATAATATGTCTTTCCTCATCTTCCCGGGCTCTAAACTAGGCTTCTAACTCGTCCATCCGTATACAATATCCGTTGCAGTTTACTAAGGCCTGGTTGATTGCTGTCTTACGAATACCTAGAAGTCTACTAAAAATACCGATTGGCCTAGCCTCAAGATCTGGCACATACACCTTGTTGGTTAGTGATGGGGCCTGTAGAAGTTGGGTGTATTCTCCAAAGTGGGAGTGATCTCATGTAGCCCAATGAAGAAAGCAGGGAGCTCTATTTCCCATAGATGGAGGATGGCCTATATCAGGGGTAAGTTCATTTCCATCTTCATCAGTGAAAGGATGGGCCCTATCTTTTGTTGGATGAAGGCTTGCTCTTCGGGGTTATACAGAGTAAACCAATGGTCCAAAACCAACTTTGGATCCAGAGGTTTGCAAACTCGGATCTCTTTGCAGAGGAGGCAGTCGATTGTAGAACTAGCCATCTATTACAATAGAAGTCTCCAATTACAAAAACTTTTTACAAAGTACAAATAATGTTATTACAGGGTAATGTATCTAAACTCCAAGAATGGAACAAAGGCATTACATCATAATCAATTGCTAGCCCATGACTTCATGTATGCAGATAGGTGGGTTCTAACAGGTTCCCAAGCTCTATGGCCTCCTGCATTCTCGAAGAAATGGATCTCAGGCCATATCGAAGCATTAGGTGGGGTAGCCTAATCAGTCCCGAACGGTGATCATATCACTTCGCCCGAAACCTACACAATGGTCCCCGTCTTAGGGTCCTAAGATGGCCCGGGTTTGATCGTATCTAATCACACGGTTACATGCATGCAAACTCAACAGTTCAATTAGTCCTAATTCAATTATAGTAGATGAGCATAGGGTCCTAATTCGACTTGAACAGTTCAATTAGTCCTAATTCAATAATCTTTCCCAACTTCAGTTGGGTGGCGACTCGAGCCATCTTAGGACCCTAAGACCCTATTACTGTTTAAGGAAAAACCAATTTTGGACTTATTTTAAGAAAATGATTTTTCTAAGTGATAAAAATTATTTTTATTTCCCTATTATTAACCTACCTTAATTATTATTATTATTATTATCATTTATATTTTATATTTTTTTATTTTATAATTTTTTATTATTTTATCTACCCTAAACTAAACATAAAAATAATAAACTAATCTAATTTATTTATTTATTTACTTTTTTCCTTTTTTTTTTTCGAATTGTGAACAAATAAATAAATGAATAAATAAAAAAATACAATAAATAAATAAAAAACAGAAAATCCGACTTACTTAGATCCGGGTACGGTACGCGGGTCGGGTCGAATCGAATCGGGTCAGGTCAGATCGAACCACGGTGGCTGGAAATCTTCGTCGGCGGCATTTTAGCGGTCCTTTTCGTTGAATGAGGGGTGTTTCTAAAGCTTTCGAAGATGAAGAACCTAAGGCTGGTGGTGGTTGTGGTCGAAAACCTCCCCAGGTAGTGTTTCGAGGTGGTAGTGATCGGCGGTCGTGCTCGAGAACTCCGGCGAAGCTTCAATCTCTCTTATTTTCTCTCCTTTCTCACTTTTGATCCCTCCTTTGGCTTCCCTACATCTTGTTCTATTTATAGGCACCATAAATTGAGTTGGATAAGCTCGGGTTTCCTCTGATTGGGGTAAATCAGATTTATGTTGAAAAACCCATCTCCGATTTGTGTAAATCCTTCGATTTGTTGCGATTTGATTTCAATGGGATGATTTTTATCCTATTTAAGTTAAAGATTTGGTGGATTTCGTGTAAACATCGCATCAAAACGACTGAAATTCGAATTTTTCATCGCCGGCAATGATCTCAGATGGAGCTTGAAGATGATCACGTGCTCGACGTGTGCGCTCCCTCTATCTAATCACGAGTTGATACGTGTCCTAGGGCAAAAAGAAAAATTGGGCAAAATGCGGAAATGCTTCCCCCGTGTTTCGAACCTTCGACTGAGCCCTCCCTCGTGCGCCTTTAGGCCATGGCTCGGACTAGCTAGGCTAGCCCACTTCTTAGTTTTTTTTTTTTTAATTTTCGCAATTTGCATATATGCAGTGTAATTTTTATTATTTTTGTATTATTTTGAAATTCAAAAAATTTATAAAAATTATTTAACTCATTTTCTTATTATTTCTACAATTATTTTCCAAAATTGATATATTTTCCTTATTTATTTTATTTTTTGAATATTTTTTCTATTTTTGCTAAATTAGAACAAAATTATAAAAAATGAAAAAAAATTGAAAATTGACTATTATTAATTATTAGGGGCAAAAATGGGGTGTTTATAATTAGTTATTTAAAATTTTGAATACGAAGTCACCTAGTGAGCATCGGGTTGTGTCCATAGGAATTGCTGGCTAGCTTTCTTAATCCTATTCTTAGCTAGGCAAATTAAAAAAAGAAGAAGTAATTTTTAAATTTTAAACTAAATCTAAATTAATCTATCAATTTGAGATCACCAATACCTAATTGAATACAATCAAGAGCTAGCAAATTAGAATATTATGATACATTTTATTGACAATGCCATTGATTTATACTATATTTAATTGACTTCCGGATTAATTTAGATTATTAACTTAAATAAGCAATTTTCTATTCTTAAAGCATGAATTGCCCAAATTAATCAATTAGGCCTCTCTATTTTCAGATATGGGCAAAAATTGATTATTCAATTAATGTTTTAAACCCTAATGAAATTATAGGGTATATTTCTATGTTAGATGTAAAATTCGAGTTAAGTTGCCAAGGAATTGATTGAGCTAAATTCTTTGGAATGGTGGCCCAATCTCACATGCATTCCATTCTACGCAAAAAAAACATACTTGGTGAACAACAATGTGAAATCAATTACTCAAATGTTTAGTAAATCAATATCATATCCACTAAGCCAATTTCTTAATACAGGTCTAGTTCATTATTCTAGTATTAAAAAAGAAATAGGGGAAATAACACAATCCATAAATAAAAATAGAAAAGGAACAAGAAAACCTAATACTTTTAGCAATATATATATAAGCTTAATAATACTAAAAATTAAGAAAATAAAATAAAATAAAGAATGAATAAAATGAAGTGAGGGAGTGAAAAGAGAAAAATAAAAATATGGTCTTCCCTTGAGGTTTGCATCTCTCGCCTAAAAGAAGAAGTTAAAAATTGCCTTTTCTACCTTATTGTGTCTCTAAAACATGAAAAAGGATAATAGCCACTATTGCATTTCTTTCATTTGCAAAGCAAGACATGTGGATGAATTGCACTTAGTAGCATGTAGGATTCATTATGGGAATTAGGCTACTTCCTATTTTTCTTGGATTTGAATTTCATTATGGCAGGTTAGATGTTTCACTTTTTTTTAGTGAACTCACCAGTTTGAGAAGCTAATGGGACTTAGCAAGTTTTTGATTGATGGTTTCCTTTTCCTCGTGTATTTTTGTACCTAAGATAATTTATATGCATATCTTCCGATTTTTTTTCTCGATTAAAAGAGATAATCATTAACTGATAATAAAACAGTACATAGAGTGGTACATATCTCATATTGCATAAAATATAATATATTACATTACTACTATCTGCATTTTCCAGCTATAGGCGTTCTAAACTCCCTGCTTCTAACAACATATATATCAGCAAATATACTACTTGCAACGTTCAAAGGAGGGACCAAAAGAAGCACTTCCTTCTTATTTCCAAAATGTACTTCCGACTATTAAAAGTATAAAAACATACACTAAAAAATAGCATAAACTCAAGCAAAAACTTATATATTTCATGCTTGTCATAAAGTATAAAATTAAACTACAAATATTATAAATTCTAATCTTGAATAAATTTGTGGGTTAGACCATAACATTTTTAGGAATCTTGTTTATTGGACAAGTTTGTAAATAAATTGTGTTAGATCTAAAACCAAATGCGTTTATAAACATATTAGGTATATTTGACCCGTTTATTATTATGTTAAGATTTTCTTAAACAAACTTATTTATAATTGTATTACACCAAATCTAGGTTAACTAGAAATTTTTAGCCCTAGTTGCACTCACCAATGAAGAAACAAAGAAAAAGGGAAAATCAAAACACTCTTTTCATTTTGAGATCTTTTTTAGTTGGAATTTGCGTAGATGAAAAAGACGTGAGCATTAAGTTTGCTCTGTTTATCAAACTCTCAAATTCAATAGGACATCAAAGGAATAAACAATGAGCTATTGTGGATTTGTGCCAATAAAGTATGGCATAATCATCAACCGATTTGAGAGCTATTCAATGATGATGTAAACTCAATTCAACATTGCCTTGTGATCTATGAACTCGAGTAAAAGCTTCTTACAATGGAACAACTCTTGAGAACGATGGTGAAAGTTCAAGTTGACCTTTGAATTTCATTTGAAAGACTCAAGCAAATTTTAATTTGAGACTTTCTAGCAATGATAAGAACTTAATTTGAGAATTGATGATTTCATATTGAATTAAAGTTTTCTAGACATCACAATAGCTTAAATTACATTAATGATAATGTGAGTCGATGATCTAGAAGCAATGGGGATGACACTAGTGTGCTTTGGTGGTTCTTCAAGATTCTTTTAATGACCTATGTTGTGTTGAAGGAATATCTATATTGATCGAATCATTTATATAAAGCCCGTGGTACTAAAAATAATAGAATCTCAATAACATTGTAGCTTGTAGTTTTTTGCAAAGGGGCTTAGTTTTTTTCCCCTTTGTCAATGAATGCAGCTTTGCTACTACTTGTTATACATATTTCTTTAAAAGCTTTCTCTCTCAATTAGTGAGCAGATTTCTTGTATAGAAATTCATCAAGTGTATGATACATATTCTTGATATCCTAAAGTGAGAAAGACATACTTGTAATAGTGAGAGATATTATGTGAACATCTTTCTTAAGAGTTCAAGTGTACTTGTTAGTGAAAGTTGTTTCTTAAAAAGTGTGAAAACCTTTATTGGATATTAAATTGAGAAAGGACTTTGATGGTAATGCTAAACCCCTCTATATATTGGAGTATTTTCTCCCTTTACCCTCTTCTTTGTCATTTTTACAATCTTCTTTCTAAATTTTTAAATTAGTGGAATGCATCTTATTCATTAACTAAATTTTGCTAACTTTTATTTTTATTTGGAAACTAGCCTTTCACTTTTTTTGCACCTTAACTTTAATTCTTCATGTTTGAAGTTATCAAATAGGCCCATAACTCTAACTTCCAATCTATTTTTTATTTTTATGCTAATACTAATTTCGATTTTTTTGTTATGTAAAGTTAAACTTTTGGATAAAAAATTGTTATTCCAAAATAATCCTTTTGAGATTATTAAACAAATGTGTTCAAAAGTTTTTAGATTTTTAAAAACCTAATTCATTGCTCTTATATTGTTTTGGTCATAAAAATGTTAGTTTTGCAAGCCCTAATGCAATATTATGTTAAACAATGCAAAAATGAAAATCAACAAATGCCCTTGACTAACATAACTACTTTATTCTAGTACTCTCCCTCAAACTAGAGAATATATATCATATGCTTGTACATAGACTAACATAACTGATTTATTGTAACACACTTTTAAGTTGAAGTGTATATATTATATACTCCTAATTTGTTACAAATATAATTCACTCAAACCTTTAAAGTGGCTTGGTAAATAGATCCATAAGTTGGTCTTTTGATCTTGCATAGGATGTATTGCCACCACCATTGCCACTTCCCCCACCATTGTAACCACCCATCATTACCATTATTATCACTACTTTCACCATTATCATTGTACTACCATAGAAACCACCATCGTTATCATCACCATTGCCGTTACCAAAATACAATTACAATCATGGATGTAGTGACAACAATATTAAACTTAATGTGCTGTAGTGATAATGAAGAAGGGGTGGAGATGTGGTTGATGTAGTTGGCATCAAGTTTGGTGATTATGTTGTGGTAAGGTTCACAATGCTGGTGGTAGTACTGTTAGTGGTTTGCAAAAAGTCCAATTAAACAAATATGGAGTAACAAAAATGGTATAATTATCAAAATTGCAATGTTAATTAAAGCAACGCTCTTACATAACAAATAATACACAACACATATTCATATGCAATATTCAGCTATGTCAACATTTTAAGAAACTCTTCCTTAAGGAATCTCTATTTTATTCCTAAAATTCATCATACAATTTTCTTAACATTTTTAATTTTTTTTTGTGGATCCTAATAACACTATATAACTAATAAAAAACCTAAAGGGAAAAAAGAAAAAAGAAAAAGTACCTGCTTTATGGATTCCTTGTCAAAGGAACCCATAAAGTATTAAAGAACCCATTATAATGGTGAGGAGCCCCAAAAAGTGGGTTCCTCACCTAGGGTCATGTGCTAAGATATTGGCATTAAACTTGGCTTATATTTCTTTTTGGTTTACCATAGTGGGTACTAAAAGTTGCTTAATAGTGTCCTTTTTATAGTTAAAAACAAAAAAATTTAGACCATAAACTTAGGGCAAGGTGTAAGTATCTTGCATATGCAATCCTAAAATGTCCACTTGACGTATAAAGATCAGCAATAATTTTTCCTTTTATACATAAGAGGAATTTATAAACTAACTTCTTTACATTGTAAGTCATGACACACTTCACACTTGAATAACTTGCTCCAAATTATCCATCATTATTTCCTTCTCTTCCTCTTGCTTCTTCCACATGCTCTCCCTCAATTCTTTGATTTTCCTCCTTACTTCCTTGCTTCTTTCATTTACCACCATTTCCTTGATCCTCACTGCTACACCCTCCCTTTTATACTCATCACCATCTTTCTTGATCTCCACACCTACACCAAAATCAATTTCCACTAATTTGGCATTTAATGGTTGATTAAGTTGCATTGGCATTGCTATAATCGGTACCCCAAACATTATTGCCCCCTAAACTGAATTCTAACCACAATGGCTCACAAACCCTCCAATACTTGGTTGCCTCGAAATCTTTGCTTGTGGAGCCCATCCTTGAAGCACCATTCCCTTGTCTTTAGTGCTCTTTAGGAGCCCCTTTGGTAAACCAACATGAATGCTAGTTTTTGCCTCTTTACCATGAAATCTAATAGCCCGTATAAATCTAGCTCCACTAAGTTCTAACCCATAAGCTATCTCTTCTTTTTGTGCTTTAGACGGAAAACATTCACTATCAAATGAAACAAACACTACCGAACAAGGTTCTTTCTCGTTTAGCCACTTTAGTATCATAACATCATCATCATTTCCTTGATGATCAATATACTTCTCTACATCACCATTGGTACCACATCTTTAAAAAGGGGCTCAATTGGTACCACATCTTTCCCTACACCGCCACAAAAATGATTAATGTACTTCTCTTCTATTAACCTAGACGTCTTCACTAGGATAACCTCGAATAATTTTTCTATTGATACCATCGAGTCTAGTTTTTAACTATCTTCTTTAATTTTAATCTATAATAAATCCTACTTATTTAATATAAATTACTCGACTAAATTAAGAAAAACTAATTTTTAAAATGAGTTGCCGCTTACTTAAGTTGGAAAATAAAAATGAGTTAACGTTAATTGGTTGATTAACCTTAATTAGTTACTAGTCTCCGAATTTTTCAAAAAAAAAAAAGATTTTAGAAAAGTATTTAACTAGAAATGTTGGATTCGGGGGTTAACCTATTAAAACTTAAACAGTTACCATGTAAAATTTTTAAGAATTCTTTCTAAAAGGCCTTTATATTTCTATTTATAGTTTTTCATGTATTTTTTACTATTTATTATATTATGCTATTTATTACTATTATTATTATTATTAGGTTTTTATGTTTTTATAAGATTATGTATTTATGCTAAAAGAACTAAAGTTTGAATTTCATTATGCAATTATTTCTAGAGTTTTTATTATGTTGATTCCAATAACCTAAAGTTTTTATTTTATTTAATTTTTCTAAAGTTATTATTTTATTATGGTTATTTTTTTCTAAAGTAAACCTAAAGTTTTATTTTTATTATGGTTGCCTCGAAAGTGCTTACGTACCCGCTAACTGGAATCAAATTGTTCGTAGTTTTCTTTTCTTTTTATTAAATCTTAATTTGTTGATTAATTTTATTTAATTAAAAATGTCATGTTTACGTTATTTGATCAGATTAATTTTTATCAAGAAAATGCCTAAGTGACCTAGGTTGTTATGTGATGATTTTTTTTTTTTAAACGTCAAATAACCTAAGTTTGAAAAAATATCATATTTTATTTGGAAAAGACTTTGTGATAAAGCCTTGAAATACTAGATTTTAATAAAAAGATTTTTCTATTATATTTATTATATATATTTTTAATTATATTCCTAAAATTTTAATTAAAAAATTTATACTAAAAAGAAACTTTTATTACAGTTTATTTTATTTATGGATTTTTCATATTTTATTTTCTTATTATATTTTTTTATAAAATTTTATTTATACTAAAGCTTTTACTTATTATATTTAATTTTATTTTCTATATTTTATATTTTTATTTTTTAAAATCTTAGCTTATACTAAAGATTTTATTATTTTATTTAATTTTAATTTTTATATTTTTTTATTCTTATTCAAAAGATTTTTATTTGATTTTTTATTATTTTATTCTTACACTAAAGATTTTTATTTTATTTTTATTCTTATGTTTTTATTCGTATTATTTTTGTTCTTATATTTTTATACTAAATATTTTTCATTTAATTTTATTCTTATATTTTTATACTATAGACTTTTTTTTAATTTTTTTTATATTTTTATATTAAGGATTTTTATCTAATTTTATTTTTATATTTTTATTATTATTTTATCATTCACTATTGAGTGATGGTATATACCACGATAACTCGATAGTACTCAAAGATAAAAATTTATATTATATTATTATATCACTACTATCATTATTATATTATTATTTTTTCCTAAACTTAACATTTTAATTAATATTTTTTTTTCTAAACTAACCATAGACTAAGGACATAAAAATAACAAGTACACTAGAAATGAAAATAAATACTAATAAACCACTAAGTATGTTAGGTTAGGTCTCCGGTTAGGTAGTGCATGGGTTGGCTTCATGGGCATGGGTTGGATCACAGGTCAGCTTCACGAGTCTAGGAATAGAAGCCACAAACGAAGAAAGACTGGACATTTTCATTGCTCTGTCGTGCGCTTCTAGTGGTTGTCGAGGCATGCAGATGTGTCAGACCTGGGGATTTTGAGGGTGTAGAGTACAACGGTGGTGGTGGTTTTGCAGGGAAAGACACCTAAGGTAGTGGTCTAGGAGTGGCCGACAAGGTAGAGGTTGATGTTTTTTGATCTGTTGATTCTCAAATGATTGAAGTAAATGTTTGATGTTTTATGATACTTCAGACCACTAGAAACTTAAAGATACTCAATTTATGCCTTGGGTTTGTGTGTGGAGAAAGCAAAGTTAGAGAGAAGTGTCATAATGGGTTTTGACTATCCTAGAGAGAGAAAGCTTGTAGCCATAGCAATGGAAGTGATTTTGAGTAATTCTCATGTGTGTCCCAAATTTGTGTGGGTCTAAGCTATTTATAGACACACATAGATAAGCCTTAAATTGTATCGATTAGATTTGGGGATGAACATGAATAAACCCCAAGTTAACCCGATTTTTAGTTTGTTTGTTTTTTCTATCTAAGTCTTTTAAGTTTTTTTTGTGTTAATCCACTAATTTTTTTTTTAAATTGGATGAATGCGTATTTCCTCTTCTTAAATTTTCCTGCATTTTTCTTTTTTTTTTTTCCGTTCTTGTTCTTTGGCTACTTTTTGGAGCTAGGAGATGATCATGTGCCTCACACATGACTCGCTCTAGTCAACCAGACATTGCTACATGGTTATTGCAAACAAATTGTATTTTAGCAAATTAATCTCTTGGAATGAGTTTTAATTGAAGTGCCCAAGTTTGATTTAAAACTCTCTTTTTTTAGTTTTTTTTTTCTTAAAAAAATATATATATTTTATTTAATTTTTGTTATTTGTTATTTTTTTATTCTTTTATAATAATTTTTTATGTTATTTTTGTTTAGTTCTTTTATTATTTTTATTTTTTTATTATTTTGTAAACCCAACTTTGTTTTAATTAATCTAGATGGAGGTAAAAATAGAATGTCTATAGATACCATAAACCTTTTCAAGTTTGTGACATCATTTGCAGACTCATCCTTCGTCTCAATAAGTTTTTGGTTTTCACATGGTGTCAACCTCCATGGTTGGATTATTTATACCATGAAAGAAGAAAGAAGAGACCGAAGCACCAAATGTCAACAAAAGTACAACTTCAATATTCTCTTCTTGAGCAATTAATGGAGCCCATGGTTGAAGAATATCATAAATTAGTAAGTTCGGCTTTATGCTCTTCACTATGTTGGCAAAATCGGGTTTCGCTAAGTCGAAAGCCGTCTTTAGGGTGTTAATTAGATGCGGAGGGAGGTCTTTGGTGGTGTGATAGTGAGGAGGGAGTTCAGGAAATGAAGGAAGAGGAAGGTCTCTAAACTGTATAGAAGAATGGTACTTATGAGGAAGTGAATCTTAGATTAATAGAAGTACAACACAGAAGTATATGTGAAAGATCCTTTGTGAGAGCAATTTTGCAAGTTCTAGGAATGGAGATATGTGACCATGAGCTAACCATGGTAGCATGAGAATACTTGGAACTTGATGCATAATCTTACCTCCACCTCCTAGAAGAATCTGGGCAAGCTCTGGTGATGTTGATGGAAATTATTCGTTGAAAATTGAGCTAGGGATAAGAATATAGAAGATTGGTATCTCTTTTCTTTTGTCATTTAAAGCCATTGGAGTAAGCATTTAATTTTAATAGAAACAGTATGACTAATCCTAATCTGATAAGGTGGGTAAAGTGTTAAAATTTCATTGAATATTTCCAGTAAACATTACATCACCATCTCAATATGATGAGACTGACCAGATCTTTTTGTTTCTTCTTTCTAGAACCTTTGCCTTGAGGTGATTAAAATAATTAACAATCATGCAATTTAAAGACTTTTTAAAACCAAGGCTTTGACCATGTCCTTTAAAAGCAAGTTTTCTTTAGATTTTCCCTTTAACTTGGATAAATAATGTCTTTCATCTTTGATTCTGTTAACAGGTACTTTGTACTTATTTAAAAACAATTTTTTTATATATTACAATATTAATTATAAATTTTACGAAAAAACAAATACAAAAACAAACAAGAATTTTCTTTTTTTATTTCTGTAACGGATACCTTACATCATTCAGTAACATGTTCCTTCCCACAGATGTCACAAATAGGGATGCCCGGTAGGTTTCTTGCTTAAGCATCAATAATGGAAATCCTTTTCAAAGAAATTGATACTACGTTGACATTTTCTTGTTTATTAACAAGAAAAACCAAATGGAAAACACACCATACAAATTTTAATTAGGTATATGTCATGATCTTTGTCCCGGAGACGTAATTTATTGACCTGATACTAGGTTGACATTTTCTTGTTTATTGTCCCGGAGACGTGATTTATTGACCTGATACTACGTTGACATTTTCTTGTTTATTAACAAGAAAAACCAAATGGAAAACACATCATACAAATTTTAATTAGGTATATGTCATGATCTTTGTCCCGGAGACGTAATTTATTGACCTGATGCCTTCGGTTTATAACAGTTCTGCTCTTCCCAGTACCATGGCATTGGTGCATATCAGATGACATGGGACTTCGAGCGCGAGGCAGCAAAGGCCGTTGCTATGTGCCACCACATAAATCCGGGAAAGAGTATACAAAGTGTCTGTTCCCATTTTTGAATATGAATAATTTAATATATAATGTTTTATTTTTTTTTAAATTTAATATCTAGAATGATACTACACGGTATATTACTTTAACATATAGATACTAAATTTCTAAAAAACAAAATTTTAGATAATAAATTATTTGAATATGAAAATAAAAATATTTTATATACTTTTATTCTTGTAGTTTTCATTATAAAACAGCTTTAATTGAAAATGTTGTGCTAGGTACCGCATGGGGTTCTATCTTGTATCATATCTATGGATATTATGGATGAACTTTGTACCTATTATTTTTTAGAATCATCTTTTATACCTTATGGGATCTATAGATTATAAAATATTCGGTAAAACATGCAAAATTTTCATGAGATAATTGCAAATAATACTACTATTAGGCTATTGATGACATGTGTATAGATTTTTTAAACTTGCAAAAGTATCTTTACATCTCATTGCTAAAACTTCTAAACTATCAGCTAAAAACCAATAACATAATAACAATTTTAGGGTTTAAGCAACAAATTGACTACAAATATATATGTTTAAAGGTTACAAGTAGGTCAATACAACTTATGGTATTTAGAAGATTTATCTACATTTGTTTAATAGTTTTGAGCGAATATTTGCAACCAGAAAATACTTCAATGGAGAAAAAATTCATACCAAGTTCTAGTATGAAGCTGTAAGTAAATAACACATGTAAGCACGTAAGAAAGTGGTGATGAGTGATTGGTTTGTGAGAGATTCGGTTCTCTATCTCTCAGTCCAATAATCATTGCTCTTTGCAATTTGCCCATTTTTTATTTATGCTTTGTAAAATAATTAGAGATTATTTTATAGCTTTTTGGAACCATCTTCATACTTCATGAAATCTGTAGATTCCAAAATATTTAATGAACTTATGAAATTTTGATAGATAATCGTAAATAATACATCTGGGTGTTAATAAGGTGTGAATAAACTCTTAATTTCAAAAGTACCTTTTCATTCTATTACTAAAATTTTCAAAATTATTATTAAAAACGTATAAGGGTTTAGTAGCATCTGAAACATAAGTACATATGTTCAAAAGTTATAAAAGGATAAATGTGCTTTATAATATTTAAGGTTTATACACACTTGTTCAATAGTTTTGATAAAATATTTTGCTCGTTTTTTATTTATGTTTTATAATGTAACAATTTACTATAAATGTTTTTGCTTACCACTCTAAGAACATTGCCAGCTATTATAGCTGGCTTTATCATCAAAGTAAATAATCATGACAGCGTATGAATTCAACATCGGTTAAAATGCAAAAACTCCAATTTTATCGATCGTATGCTATCGGGCTTTAATTATAGACTGTTTGAATGAGTGAATCTCAACATGAGGGGGCTTTTTCTTTTATAGCATTGACTAGGTGGTACGATATGAGATTATTATTTTAATATTTAAGGAAAATTACAAAACATGACATAAGTTTTGGTCCTTTTGCAAAGTAATATCTTGGGGTTTTATGTTTTGACAAATATATGATCTATATTTTGTCACTATGTATTAATACTAATAAGGAGGGCACATATTGGCTTATGATTGGTTAATAATAATTAATTTGATAAATTAATATTGTTAAATAAATTGAATTAATATTATAATAATAAATAATTAAAAATTGTAGAAAATTAAAAAGAAGTATGAGAAAGTAAAAAAAAAGAGAGAAAGAAACTAATCGGTAGAAATCAACTCAATTGACCGATCGTTTGAAGGCTAGGAGTTGACTAATGACCATGGGAGGAGGGTTTCATAATCAAGTCATATGAACAGTAAGTAAATACAACTTATGCAACTCTTATAGGTTGCCTCAGTTTTTTATGTGACCACAAGATTGTTGAGAATTACTTTGAAACAGATAAGGACGTTCCTCGCCCTTTTCAATAATTTGGGAAAGATGTGGATTTCGATATCATAGGATTCATTTTCTCATGGTTGTCTAATGAACAATTGGCATGTTTGATGGGCTGGACTAAACCACATTTGTTTTATAACACTCCATTTCTTGTCAGCTGATGCTGCCGCTGTCATACCTCTGCTGCTCATTATGTTCCAATAATTCTTTGCTGCGTATACCAAAAACCGTTGATGCTTACTCCATAGTTTTGTATTGTAACATCACTTCTAAAGTAAAAGTAAGCATTGCCCTTGATGACAATTCATCCCGTTGAAATGTCCAATTAAAAGAATCTAATCTCAATCTGATAGCGCAGATGAAAAGGAGTCGGAATTTGAAAGTTTACTCTTAACAAGAAGATGTGAGAGAATGTAATCTATTATTCTGTTATTTTTATTACTTCGAGTGTTTATATATTTATACAGAAAATATACATGTGCTAGAGTATATAAGCTTGGAGAAAAAGGATAATAACTGGGACTTTCCATTGGCCTTTGCCATAATATCTGCAATCTATTGATGAGAAGGAACATAACAAATGTGTAAGAAACTAGATGAAATATGATCACGTGTAAAGTGAATGTCAACTTCTTTATGCTTTATGCACCCATGTAAATAAGGATTATTTGCTATTAATTGGGTCGAACGACTATCCGTAAAGAGAACTACTAGAAGCTTCGTGGAAATCCTCAAATCATGAAGTATATATGATGTCCATAAAAGTTCTTTAGTAGAAGACGCCATGCTACAGTATTTGGCTTCAGTAGATGATGTTGATATTGTTGCTTGTTTCTTTGTTTTCCATGAAACCAATGAAGATCTAAGGAAAATACAATAGCCAGATAAAGATTTTCAGTCCACATGATGTAAATATTTAGATATTATTTTAAATATATATATGTAATTTATATTATTATTAAAAATTTACCAAGGATAAGACAAGGAATAAGATATATTAACAGGGGTAAGATAGTCTTTTTGCAGCCTAGGTATATAAATCTTTTTTTTTTTTTTTTTTTTTACCTTGGGTTATTCTTTTCCCTCACTTTTCTATTTAGAACCTTAATTGCGCTTCGGTGAAACCCTCTCAAAACTTATGGTATAACCTAAGGGAAATCTAACCGAAGAACATTGGAGACAAGGCAATTACAATAAGGTAAGAATCTAAATCTATGGTTATATGTATATAGTTGTGGAGGTATGAATTGAAGATTGTTTGATGACGTATAATCAAAATTCGAGACAAAAGACATAGTGAAACAAGCGTAGGAGTGATTGATCCAAGGATTTAAGTTGTAACCCGATCAAGTAAGTACATAACTCTTGTAATATGATAGAATTAGCATAAATTGGAGTTAATTTGACATATGTGTTTGGAAAATTAGGTTAAGATTAGAAAGAACGAGGAGTTTTGAATTAGAAAAAGAGAGTTCGTAGTGGACAGAGAGATATACGACCTCCTAACACAACCATGTAGTGTTTCGTGTCAAATCCAGTTTGTACAAAAAGGTACACGACCTCACAAGACAACCGTGTTGTACTTCGTGTTAAAAACCAAAATGAACAAAAAGATACACGGCCTTTCAACATGGCCGTGTCTCGTCCAGTGACAAAATATAATATATACAAAAAGATACATGGCCACCCAACATGACCGTGTTGAGGCTCGTATCAAAACCCAGACTACTTAGACAGATACACTACCTCTCAACATGATTGTGTCTCGCTCGTGTCAAAAAAAAAAAAAAAAAGAGAGAGAGAGAGAAATTTACACAGCTTTTGGTATGGTCATGTACTACCTCGTGTTCACCTGCACAACCTCTGACATGATTGTGTTGAGTTGAAACGTGTCCATTTTATTTTAATGTGATGAGATACAATCATAAAATTATGTAATTAGGATTATGTAGGTTTGGAGGATTTGCAAAGCTATAGACATGTAAGGAAAAGTTGAGATTTGCAAAGTTAGGCACTTGTATACCTTGTGTGTTGTTTGTGCTTGTTAAGTTAGATATTGTGTGTGGATTAATTATTATTGTAATTGAATTTGATTGCATGCACATGTGAATTACTGGGTCCAAGAAACCGAGTGTGGGTTGGTGTTCTTAGGGCGTCACCCCAATGATTGGTATGTGATGTTATCTTAATGGAGTCGTGTATCGAAATGATCTGGGTAGTATGTGGAAGGATGTTGTGAAAGGACTCATGTTTGTGGAAGGATATAGTGAAAGGATTGATATTTATGGTAGGGTGTTATGAAAGGACTTATGGACAGTGGAGATTACCCATTATAATATATATTATTATTATTATGTATGAAAAATAGACTTATAGACAAAGGGGGAATACCCTTTGTTATATATTGTTTGTGGAAGGATTGTGAAAGGATGTTGTGAAAGTTATGTGTGGTGGAGTTTATGATGTGATTATGTATTGGCTAAAGGTTATGAATGATAAATAAAATTGTATATGAAAGCTGCATCATGCTTATGTTATTGCTTCTGTTATGTCATGCATATGTGTTTGTTGGTATATATAGTGCTGAGAATTAGTTCATCCCTTATGGAAAACATTTTTTAGTTGCAAGTGTTACAGGTGGTGGATTGTAGCGTTCTCGGGTTCCGGGGCATTACACATGACTTGAACCCAATCAACATTCGTATATGCATGCAAAGACAGATTAGAGGAAGAGGAATAAAGCAACCCTTTTGTAAAAGATCCTTGAAGATATTTAAGAACATGAAGAGTAACCTTAAAATGTGATGCTCTAGGAGCAGCCATAAACTGGCTTAATTGTTGAACAACAAACGTGATATTAGGCCATGTGATGGTAAGATATAGTAATCTACTAATAATTCTCCTATATAATGATGGATCAGACAATTCATCGCCTAAAAACTTATCCAGATAAAGGGTTGATTGAAGAGGCATTTTGATAGATTTAGAACTTGTAAGACCAATATCTTGAAGAATGTTTAAAAGAAACTTTTGTTGATTTAACATAAGACTTGAACTAGTGTGACATATCTCTATTCCCAAGAAGAACCAAGCATCTCCTAAATCTTTTATAGTAAATGCCTAGTGAAGAGAACTCTTTATAGAAGCAATAGTAGACAATGAATTACCCACTAATAAAACATCATTAACATAAACTAGAATCACAAGAAACTCATCTCCTACTATTAGAGTAAATAAAAGTAACCACACTTTTATTCAACAAAACCTACAGAAACAATAAAATTGGTGAGTTCCTTATTCCATTGACATGAAGCTTGTTTAAACCCATATAAAGACCTTATTAATTTGCAAACTTTACCTGGAGGTGAACCATCATAGCCTTTAGGAGGAGTCATATAGATTTCTTCATCTAAATAACCGTGTAAAAATGCATTATTAACATTTAATTGATGTATAAATCAATTCTTAACAGCAACAATAGTTAATAAGATGTGCACACTTGATAACTTATCCATAGGAGAAAAAGTATGAATTTAATCAACACGTTTTACTTGGGTATATCCTTTTGTAACCAATCTTGCCTTAAATCTTTTAATGGAATCATCTAGTTTATATTCTGTCTTATAAATCCATTTTGAGCCAATGGCTTTCTTGCTAGCTATCAAAGATATAATCTCCCATGTATTGTTAACTTCAAGAGCTAAAAGTTCCTGATTCATGTCCTCTATTCATCTAGAATCTTTTATAGCTTCTTGGTAATTATGGGGTTCATGGATAGCAAACACATTAGCTAGAGAAGCCACATAATCCTTAGGAAAAAGATGAAATGGTTGATTATGAAAAAGAGGATAAAGTGTATGTGAGGAAGTAGTACCGGAGTCTAATGCAATACATGAGATATTTGAATGTGCAGCATGAACAAAATCAATAAGCCATGATGGTGTTTTACATGAACATTCTAATCTCCTAACTAAAATAGGAATAGAAAACTAATTGGTATTTGAGTGATTTCGAGTTGCAGTTGATATAATAAGGGGGCATTAACTTATCTAAATCGTTTTAAGATGTCTTCCCAAAGTTCCTTTGTCGACTTGGCATACATAAACCCTTTAAAAAGATCCTTAGACATTGAATTCAGAATCCAACTCCTTATCATGTCGTCGTATCTAATCCATCTTTGTGAGTCAATCAAACTTTCTTTAGTTTTAACACATGAGTCATCAATAAAACCTAATTTGTTCTTAGCACTTAAAGCAAGACGTATAGATCTATTCCAATCCATAAAATTGGTTCCATTGAAAACTATATTCGTAATCGATGTTCCAGGATTATCTTATTCGAAAGATACAGTGGATCATTAAAACTCTAATCTTAATTCATATTCTTAATCAGCAAACCTTTCTTTTCAATGAAGAACAACAAAACTAAATTCTATTGATTCTGCCATGAAATGAAATTGAAATGTGTACTAATTGTGCTCTGATACCATGTTGAAATGTTGAATTAAAAGAATCTGATCTCAATCTGATAGCAGATGAAAAGAAGTTGGACCTTGAGAGTTACTCTTAACAAGGAGATGTGAGAGATGCAAGAGAATTTAATTTATTATTCTATTATTTCTGTTACTGTGAGTGTTTATACACATATAGAAAATATATACATGCTAGAGTATGTACATGTGTCATATGTGTGATAAATAACAAACTACATGTGACTATTTCCACACATATTTGCAAATCTTGTGTTGTGTTGCCTTTGTTATGTGGTTCAGGTATCACTTTACATAGTTGATGAAGGAAAAGCACTTGTAGATTTACTTTTTATTAGGCTATGTATCAGCCTTTTAGCACATTGTTGGTTGGAGAGGAAACCATGTGGGATTGGTCCGGCATTCACAATAAAGGGAATTTGGGAAATCATTCAAAAGATGACAATTTCAGATAAGCTTTTTAAATCTATTGTAATTTAAATAAAATTAAAGTACTGTTGTTATGAATTAGGAATAGGATTACAAAATTTTTGAAGGTGGGATAGATTGGAGGGTAATCATGATAAGAGGATTAGAGATTTTGAGAGAAACAACAGTTTTTGAAATTGTTACTAGATTATGGGAGTACATAGACACAACACAGCTATGTTGCACCTACGTACTTCAAGTGCATGGCTAGTTACGAGTTTTACACATTGTGCAAAAATTAAAGAAATGCATAGTGAGGTATACGAACAAGAGACATGGCCATGTTTCTGCCTGTGTGCCTCCATGCGTTTAACATGCTTAGTACATAGACATGAACATGCTCGTACACTAGGCTGTGTTGAACTTAGGTCTTTCTAAAGTGGGATTTTTCGCCTATTTTTTATCCTTAGTCTCTTTGCATCTGCTTAAATACATAGAAACCGAGTCAATTAGTTGTTATAGGATCCTTAAGCTTATATATTTATGAATATGAATAGATTTAGGGTTTAAGAGACTGAAGAATTGTGAATATAACATTTTTATTTGGTACGTGTATACTATGGTTGTTGGATGTGTGTGTTAGACTATAATTGCAAATGGATTTAAATCATATCTAGTTTGTTACTTGTTCTTGGTTGGGCCCAAGGAATAGAGAGTACTGATGATCTCAAGGCGGCATCCCGATGATCGGTGTGTGATGATGTCCCTAGTGGAGTCATATATCGAAATGATTTGGATAGATTTTGGGTGTTTGGATTTGTGGACTCATGGTCTCGTGGACACTTAGGAGTACCCATTATCGTATTTCTATATTATGTATTATATATATATTTGTATGTGAATGGGGACTTATGCTACCCTAAAGCTGTGCTGTTTGAATAGCTTAATTGAAAGACAACAATTAGTTAGTTGGATCTCTCGGTTCCATCTTGCTTGTGTTTATGTTCCTAAATAGCATGCTTGTGTGGTTGTTAGTATACACTGTATTGAGTTTTAACTCACCCCATATAGGACTTTTTTTTAGTTACAGGTTCACCGTAGGGTATGATGAGACTTCAATAAACACAAATCAAGACATGGGGGAGGATGTAGAATATGTGTACTTTGATGAGTAATAGGTAGGCTAGAAGAAGGATAATTCCTATGACAATGTATTTAGTTGCATTACACTTGAGATTAGTTGTATCTGTGTTCTAGTATGCTTCTACTATGATTAATTATAAGAGATAAACTCTAGTTTAATTTTTGTATTCAGTTTGATTTTTGTAGTTTCACTTTCATAGGTGGACATTGAGTGAGACTTTATAAAGCCACTCACTAATGTATGTGGAGATTTCATTTATGATGTCATAATGATTTTATACATGTGTGGAGTTTTAGTAAATATTGAGCCTTTGCTTGTCTTCACTTAGTAACCACATGTGGCGGGCTATATTCGTTCTAAGTCCTGGAGTGTTATAGTTCCAAATTCTCACTTCTTATTATCATTTCCAAATCAAATTCCACCAATTAATACTCATTTGAAATCATTGAAATATTATGTTTAATATTCTAAATATCCATTTAACATTACCCAATTTAGCCATTACATACCTCATATCCAATTCATCAACTCTCTTCCAAAAACACATTCTAATTAACTATATTTCTTATTAAAACATTAATTACACATCTCCTATCTTCAATTTACCAGAATTAATCAAGAGCACACCTCATTACTAATTCAACTCCACAACAACACATTTATACCCATATTCATCAACTTAACATTACAAACATTGATCTACTTCTCATACAACATCAATCAATACCAAAACATAGCAATTCATCAATCAAACATGTACCTAATCATCCTCGCCACCATTAATACTATCGTACCTAAATTCACTTTAATTAAACATCAATCACACACTAAACTTCAAATTAAACAAGTAATTGGGTATTTACCTTATTCCTTTGCTCTAAACTTTTATCAACCAACAAATAAAGAGATTAACCTTCTTATTCTTAATTTACCTTCATAAACAAAAAATTATCCATTAGTACCTTAGCAAAAATTATAGATTACTTAATACTCTACAACATATATTAATTCCAAAAATCATTCACCTTGCCTTTAAAGAACTCCAATCTCCAAGTTGAGCTTCCACCTTGCAAAATTGATAATTAAATGTTTAAATTAATATTCGAAACTACAGACCGAAAGAATCTATATATTATATATAATTTCCAAAGATTGGATTTATACTTACCTACTTTTGAAGTTCACGGCCACCTTAGAATTACTTAGCCTCCTCTTATTTATCACTTCCTTTCTTGGTTTCCTTGATTAAGCACCAAATTAAGCTTAGATTCAACCTCAATTGAGCTTCCAAAACTAGATCTAAATTATGAAAATTAGATTACTCACCCAAATGTTCTTCCAAAGCTTGGATTTAGCTAAATAAACATTGGAAACCCACTAAATTAGGCATCGGACTCCATGGATGAGCTTAAGTAAGCTTGTTTTTGTATTTTAATGGAGAAAATAAGGGAGGGTGAGAGAGTGAGTGTAGACACCTCATTTTTGCCTCTATCTAAATTTTTTTAAATATATATATATAAATAAATAAATAAACAAGTAATGAAAAAAATAACCGTAATAATAAAAAAAAGCCTGGTTTGCAAAAAAAAAAAATATAATAATAATAATACTAATAAATGAATAAAATGAAAATAAATAAAAATTTTTATAAAAAGAAAAAAATAACCAAAATTAATGAAAAATGTGAACATTTTCAATAAAAGAAAAGAAAAAAGGGACTCTAAATTATGTTCGGGACCCTTAAATCAATAAAAATTAATTAGGACTGTTAGCTTATATGTAAAATAATTGCAATAATAAATTGAGAAATAGGTTGGCTTAGCTGGTCCATATGTTACTTCGGTTGCATGCGAGGGAGAGCAAGGTCACGAGTTCGAATCCCACCCAAGGCACTTTGTGTCATTTTCATTTTTTTCCCTATAGGTGGACACATGGTAGCATGCTATTGGCCAAAGAAGGCACATGAGAGGCATGTGATCTTCTTCCTCAAACAGATGTTGGAGCTTGCAGAGGATGAATGGAGGAGGATTCGAGCAAATCCTCGTGAAACGAACTCGTTCCTCAACGTAATCCCATAAAATTCACATTGGAAACAAGGATTAACACCAATCTTTAACTGAAAATGGATTAAATCGAATCAGGAGATGCATTATATGTGTTGATCCAAAAATCAATTTGGTGCAATCTGATCTCCTCCAAGCTTGTTAATGGTGCTTATAAATACTGTAGAAGCACCAGAAGCAAGAGGCTAGAAAAAAATCATTAGAAAGAGACCTGTGTTCCTTACTTCAAAAAACCACATCTTCATCGCCGGCCGCTATGTCCATTGCCCGAAATGCTGCACACACACCACTAAACACCCCCATTTAGGTGTTAATCAACCCTTAACAACCTCTAGATTTAGGAGTGCTACCTCCTTAGCTCAACAACACCTTGAAAATTGCTAACCGTAGACACCCACAACCACCCACCATCGGCTACTCTCTAAACCACCACTTAGGTTAGTTTTTAGTGTAAATCGACACCACCAATTGACTCCCTACCCCCGAAAACCTAGGAAAACACTCCTTAGCTACCTTTAATGATCGTCGAAGTGCTTGGAACAACCATCATCAACGACCACTCGTGACTCGATTCGAACCTATAATCCAATCTGACTCGACCTATGACTTAACCCGCGTGTTACCCAACAATTTGGTTGATGATATTATTTTTTTTATTTTTATTTTCATTTCCTTTTATTTTTGGTTTTAATATTTTTGTCTATTTTATTTTATTAGATTTTTTTTAACTTGTCTATAGTTTAAAAAAAATTGAAAATAATAAAGTACCCATTGGATTTTCATGGTGTATTCCATCACCTGATAGTAAAAAAAGTAAAAATCTAAGAAATTTTTTAAATAATAATAAAATAAAAATATAAAATAATAATAATAAAAAATACAAAAATAAAATCGAAACCTTTAGTATAAGCTAAGGTATTAGAAATAAAAATGAAAAAAATAATAAAATAAAGTAAATAAATTTTTAGTATAAGTCAGGCTTTAAAATATATATATATATATAATAAAAAATAAAAAAAATAAAAAAATGAAAATTCAGAAGAATCAAAACAAATGATTAAAATTTTTAGCATAGATAAAATTTTAGGAATAAAAGTTCAATAGAAAGTGAAAATGATAAAAATACAAAAAAAAAGTTTTTTTAGTATAATGTTTTTAATAAAATAATAAAAAGAAATAAAAATAATAAAAAAAAATAAAAAATAAAAAATAAAAAAAAGAAATACTTTATGTTAAAATTTAGCATTTTAGGATTTTATCACTTAGAGTGTTTTTTAATAAAAATTTAATATGAGGTTTTTCCCTAACTTAGGTTATTTTAGACTTTTTAAAAAATAATCATTCAATAATCTAGCTTAGTTAGGTATTTTCTTAATAAAAATCAATATGATTAAATAACATAAACCCAAAACTTTTTATTAAATAAAATTAACCAAAAAACTAAAATTTTTATAAAGATACAGCGAACTATAGATAATTTGATCATGACTAGCAAGTACATAGGTATCTTCGGGGCAACTATAATAAAATAAAAACTTTAGATTAGGAAGAACAACCATAATAAGATAAAAAATTTAGGATAGAAAAAATAACTATAATAAACTAAAAACTTTAGGTTTGGAAAAATTAAATTAAATAATGAAAGAAAAACTAAAAGAAAATAATAAAATAATAAGATAAAAACTTTATAAAAATTAAATAATATAAAACCTCTTAAAAAATCAAATAAAATAAAAAATTTAGAAAAATTAAATAAATAAAGACTTTAGGTTATTAACATAAATAAAATAAAAGCTTTAGAAAAATTAGTATAATAACTTCTAGACTTTAGGTTTTTTAAACATAAATTCGAAATCTTATAAAAATATAAAAAAATAAAAATAATAATAATAAATAGAATATTATAGTATATAGTAGTAGATACATGAAAAATAAAGGTAGGAATATAAAGGCATTTTAATAAATATTATTGAAAATTCTACATAGTAACCTTTTCAGTTTTAATAAGTTAACCCCCGAATTTAGTATTTTTGGTTAAATGTTTTTTCTGAAATATTTTAGAAAAATTCGTAGACTAGTAGCTAATTAAGATTAATCCACCTAATTAAATTTAACTTTATTTTTCAACTTAGGTTGGTGGCGATTCCTTTTAAAAATTAATTTTTCTTCATTTAGTTGAGTAATTTATGTTAAATGGATAGGATTTAGTATAGATTAAAATTGAGAAAAATGATAAAAAACTAGACTTGATAGTAAGGCATGAGGGAGAGAGAGTTTTGGTTTGAGGGAGGTGATGAAATGAGAGTTCTAGAAAAATTCCAAGCTTAAATACTCCTTAATTCAAATTATAAGATCATTTACTAATTTACCTCTCCTTAACTATTACAACTTAAGGGCAATTGGGTAATTTCTAGTTATTAAATATCTAGATTTTTAAATTACTACCTCACCCTTAATATTTAAATACTAAAATAAGGTTAACTTACTAATATTTTCAAAATTTAATTTTACCCTTAATTTATTTAATTATCACTTGAATTTTTAATTAGTAAGATTTTGGTTATTTTAGCTAACCACATATTTTCAAACTTGAAAATCCTCCCTCTCTTGTCATTTGCAAATAAATGATGTAGAAGTGCAACATGGTCATAAGCAACCATAAGGATATGCTCAATCTTACAATTTGAAAATTTCTCTATCCAACCTAAAGAGGCAATACCCCTATCAATTCTTTTTCGTATAAGTGCCCCTCTTTCTCTCTTATTGGACCAAGTGAGTTTAGGTCCAAAGAATCCCAAATCTTGAAGTTTTATATCCTCCATCATCATTCTAAAACCAGTTGTTACTCTCTAATCAATCCTTCTATTTCCCTCTTTTTCATGCTCATACAACATTGCATTAAAGTCCCCTATGCATAACCATGCGTCTCTCTGATTACAACCATCTCCCTTAATTGATTCCAAAGTTGTTTCTTCAAATTGTAATTCGTAGAGGTATGTATCCAAGTTATATAAACATTCTAACTTCCATCTACCCAAGATACTTTTGTATTAATGAAATAGTAATTCACCTGCAAAACTTGTATATCTACACTACTATTCCACCATAGAGCTAAACCACTTGCTAAGCCTATTCTTTCCACATAGAAGCTTCCACCAAATTTCATCCTACTTCTCATCCTTTCCATTAAACTTTCTTTATTTTTTGTTTCTAATAAGAAAATAACACTAGGATTATATTTATTTATAAGGCCTTGTAGACTATAAACTATCTTGGGAATCCCTATCCCTTGATAGTTCCAACATAAGAAAATCATGGCCCCATGTAGTCATTTCTGGCTAGCCACCACTACTGATTTCATCACAAAATCTTATTGGAACTTCTACCCAACCACCACCTCCTCCATAATCTCCTTAATAACTTTCACAGCCCTTTGCATTTTCTCTTTTGTTTTGAAATCATTTCTAATCTTATTCATGCTTCTACACTTATTTTGCCTTTTTTTTTTTGTTTTTTTTTGTGTTTTCTCTTTTTTTTTTTTTTTTTGGCTTTTTTCATTCTTGTCATCAATCTCCACTATTTTCAAACACTCACTATTTACTCTTATTTTTTTCTCACTTAATCAACATTGATCTTCTTCCTTTGCTCTTTTTAGATTTAGCTTCTTTAAAGTCTAAGACAATTCAATTGAATGGAAAACCAAAGGAGCAATTGAATTTTGATGCCCAAAAGGCATTCCATCAAGCATTTTGGTTGCAAGATTGAGTTCTAGATCATACTCTAGCTCATCACTCCTCTTTATAGTCTAGCTTTTAGGTAAATCCTCCTTACTCTATATGTTTCCTTCTTGAATTTTTGCATCTTCTTTGCAATTATTGTGAAGCAAATTGATGGATTTCTTGGATGGGTTACTCATTGATAGAGGTTGTAATGGTTGGATAATTTAAGCATTAGCAAGTGGGACATTAGAATTTAGGGTAAGTTTATTTTGGTGAAAAGTTGTTTGAGGTTCTAGCCGATTCGGATTGGGAATTTCTGTCATTGGGTAATGTTTAGGTTTGGTACTAATTGGGTCCAAATTAGAAGAGGGTGAACAAAATGGTTCTTAGATCTCTTTGCCCTTACCTTTCCTATCATTATTTGGTTGTTGTTCCCAATTTCTCATTGATTTTGCTCTCAAATTCTCAAATAAGGCCCTAAACCATCATCAACATTTTTTTCAAAATCACACATCTTACTCTTATGGTCTAATCTCCTACAATTAAAACACTAATAATTTAACCTTTTGTACTTAAAGAACACCCTATACCTCTCTCCATTCATCCTGTTTACCCATAAGCTCAATCTTAAAGGTTTATCAATAGGAATTTTTAGTCTAACCCTCAAAAAGCACACCTCTCACCCCTACAGGATCTTAATGATTCAACCTCCAAAACCTCTCCAATTCTACTTCACAAAATCTTTGTAATATTGATAGACAAGTGATCTAGTCTTAACTCATGTATTTGAGTCAAGATTGTCAACATATTTAATGGGATTTCCTTAGATCTCCACTTGCCTACCCACTTTTCGATAATCAAACAATGTCCCATAACTGACCATGGATTTTTAGACTTTAATTTCTCTAAATGACATTTCTCTTTGAAACTCAGTAAATATGCATTAGCACTATGATGAGTTATAGTGCTAACACTATATCTCTTTCATGTATTTCTCAACACATTCATAACTATTGTTTTGTTCAAGACTTTGTCAGCTATAACTTTAGCAACTGCTTGAATTTCATCTACTTTTCCTTTTTCAAGTAGATTCATTTCAACTGAATCTTCTAAAGATACTTCATTAAGCTCTAGACTAGTAGGAGTCGCAATCTCAAGGAGTGAAGCCATCAAATCTGGACAAAAGACACAATAGAAAAGTGAAAAAAACATGTTTAGACAATTTAGGAAAGGAATTTAAGGGAAGTTATACATAAACAAACATATGAAGAATTACTAGAGGGGATAAATGTAACGATAACAACCAAATTAGGCTAACCTAAGCAAATTGACAAATATGAGAATATTAAACTACTAAAACACTTCGTCATGTATATTTTGTGTGTTGGTTTCTCTCTCTCTCTTTGTCTTTGTCTCTGTCTCTTTCTGTTTTTTCTATTTTTTTTTCTTTTTTCTACCGGGTTTACTACCTAAGGTACTAATAAGAAAGATTCAATGCATGAATAAGAAAATGATGCAATTAGAATGATGTGGCTTATTGGAGAATTTGTGCAAATATTGGTAAAATGATGCAAACTAATCATTAAAGAAACTATAAAGCATGAAGAAAAAAAGGAAAGAGAAAAAGTGTAATAGAAGTGTGACAAACACCCTAGTGGTGTGAATACTCTTTTATTGAGAGAAAATTCTTTCTCTAGCAATTAGAGAGAGAGTTCCATAGCTATTGGTTGATTTTGCTAGCATTCCAACTTAAGATAATAACCACCTCACCAAAGAATGCCTAATTAAATTATTCAAAGTTCACAATTTATGGCATATAGTGAATATTAAAGAATAAATATGAAAAATTGAACCATAAGTTTAAATTTTTAGATTAGCTAGTTTTACGTTCAAAGTCTGAAGTGATATTAAACCCAAGTCATTTACGGTTTATTTAATGCATTTCAATTGAAGTCCAACTCATAAATGAAGATAATCTTAATGAAAAAAATATAAAATCTTACATTATATCTACAAGTTGGTGTGGTTAGCATAATTTTTTTGTACTGGATTAGATAACATTTTAATCGTTTGTTTAGTTTGCATAGTAAATCAAGTCGTTGGACAAAAAGAACTTTAATGTACTAATAAAACTAAAAAAAATTATACTATATATTTGATGGTAAAAAAATTTATTTTACTAGACAAAAATAAGCACATTCTCAAAACTAAAAAACAACCCTATATCATCATTATCTATTTTACTCGTGTCCACGTTAAATCTCTTTTGATGAATTCTCGTGCTGAAGCAAAAAATAATCCCTTATCATCATAAAAAATTTGTATCATCAACTGTATAAACTAAATGTGGTACAAAAGTATTGTACTGTATTATTGTTTTTGTTTAGTGTTGTTTTGTTCTCCTTATCTAGTTCTACTAACTAAAGGTTACTTTGAATTAGTTGGTTGTGAATATAATATATAATAAGAATAATTTTTGAGAAACTTGAATCTTATATAGAAATACTCCTAAAATGACACACCAATGAGTAATTTGCAATTATATTTGATCTTTAATTGGGAGTTAAGTCAATTTTCCATCATACAAAATAAAATCTTTCCATAATTTCCAATAGTTCTTTCGGTATTTTGGTCATTTTACATCGTTGTCATATTTCTTGAAAAGCAAGTTGGTTATATGGCTTTAGTTAGCCTCTCTTGTAACAGCCAGATCAGGAAAAAGAAGACAGTCATTCTCTGAATAGCAAAGAAGACACAAATCTTAAAAGACATTGGAAGAGGAGTGAAAAACGGCATCCAAAGAAGTATGACGACACAGCAGCAAACCCAAACACAAAGAATGAAGAATTCAGGAATCCTCAGCTTCACTAAGAGACCGGTGAAAGATGACAATGATGAGATGTCTAGACCAGCTTTGGCTGCTTTCAGATTAAAGGGAGAAGAAATTGAGAGGAAGAAGATGGAGGTTAAGGAGAAAGTGCAGACTCATCTGGGACGCATCGAGGAAGCGAGTAAGCGCTTGGCAGACATTCTAGAAGTAAGTTAAAGGAAATGTTCTCTACACAATAGAATTCATGCTTGTACATTTGGCTTTCACATAATGTTTGAGAATGCCTGATTATGGCGCTAAGGATGTTTTTCACTTGTTAAGCCAAACCGAACCAACCGACGTAATATTGGTTCAGTGATTAGCAGGCTGAGCACAGAGACAGGAATTTGAAACCCGGCATAGCCCTCCAACAGAAGTCTTTACTACTCGAATCAGGTTGGGTATACCTCTCGTTTGCATTAATGAAAATTGAAAAAAAAAAGAAGAAGAAAAAACACTTAACCAGAAGAAAGCCTAGCCTAGTTTAAAGCAGCAAGATGATTTGGCTAATAAGAGACATATACCTACATTGCTGGTTTCTTCTTTTTCTTTTCTTTTCCGTTTTCATTTTTTTTTTAATTCATGCTTATAACAGTTGTTTTTCATGTTTCTTTATCAATCGTGGTTAGACAAAATGGTCAAGCAGTCAAGCATAGACATGTATCTCGTGTGACTTTCATAATATCCCTGTTGTTGTGGATAATGACCAGGATAAGGTCAATAGTTGCACATATATGACATGCTAAGAGCTTGAAGCTCTTACAGATCCAATGAAGAAGGATGTTGCCTTCCTCTGGAAGAATATTGATACGGTTAACTGTGAATTGCGGTCTCTTGGGCAGAGCAACCAGAGAAAGGTAGTGTTAACTTCCTGCTTGTTTCTCAGCAATTAATCAGTATTACTGAAGATTATATGGGACAAATCCATCATTAAGTAGCAAATTTTTTTGTCTCATATACCAGTATGATCTCACAAGCAAAGACTCTATTTTCCTAAAACCTGGTTCTAATATCTTGTCCATTTTAATGATAATGCTTGTGACTTTGTGAAGATTTTGGAGTTATAAAAGTCGCGGTCCAGTAGCTTGTGTAAGAAGTAATCGATGATTTCCAAAGTGCACACCTAGACACCAAAAGTTAAAAAGGCTGGCTAAAACCATTCAGCAAGCAATGCACAATCCATTTTCATCCGAGTTGTGATAGCAAAGCCAAATAAAACCTCCGAGCGAGACAGCCAGATGAGCTGCAAGCAATCAAATAAAAGTACATTGCGAAAAACAAGTATTAAGGATTTAATCCTCATTCCTCAACTGCCACACAATTTGAAATTGCTTTTCAGAGTGAAACATTCGGTGCAGTGGTTATTATGCTATTCATTTTGTGCTTGACAGGAGAAAGAATACAAAGAAGCCTTGGAGGCATTTAATGAGAAAAACAGAGAGAAAACTCTGCTGGTGACTAACTAATGGAGGTGAAATTAACTTTCCATGGCCAATTTCACTACATTCAAATCTGCTATATCCGTTTCTACTGCTGATAAATTTTCCTTCTACTTGTTCTTGTATGACCTCATAAGGTTGTAAGCGAAAGTGAGAAACTGAGGATGAAGAAGCTTGAAGAGCTGAACAGAAAAATAGAGAGCCGACAATAAGAAGTCTAAGAACAGTTTTAACAGTGGAGTCCCGGGTGATAGCATCCTTGGATTTTTTACAGCTTCTTTTTACTTTGTGGTCGGTTTAAGCTGTTTTTCCTGGACATTGTTCTAACCATGGAGGGAATAAGGTGTCATATCGACTATTAAATGCCTTTTCAGGAACGTGATTGAAAATGTGTGTGGAATTGTTTTCTGACATTTTGAGTAGCAATCTATTGTTTTTTCAAGTAGTTGATGAAACATCAAGGTGTCTTCGTAAAATGACTACATGTTGCAGTGCATTTTTTCCCCTAAGACCGTCCAATATACGTATGGTCAGATGAATAATGCTAATGAGTTCAATATTTAGAGGATCATGAATGAACCAAAGGAGCAGACTAGTTAAATGGTTTAAATTGCTCCACTTGGCAGCTGCCCTCAATCAAATTTCTCTTTGGAGATCTTTGTCAAGGAAGCTAGAAGCATACACATTGGTAGCATTTTTTTACAAGGATAGTACAACACGAAGAGCAAGATAGCACAGAATAAGGAATACGGTATAGCACAACCCTTATCATATCGTGTTTATTCTACGTCCTTTTAAAAGATAACAAGATTATTTTATAGGTTTGTCAAAGAAATTTTTAGGTTGTCTAGTAATAAGATTTTGTGTACCATGTGTTAGATGATACAAAATTTACCAGTTTTGTTGAGTCCCTTTAGGGGCTTTTGGCTAGAGTACACCAGTTTTGCAAACCTAATATAATACTGAATGTTTTGTCTAGTCTGAACCCCAAAAATTAAGTAAACTAAATGTGCTATAGTGTTAGCAGCAAATAGTTCTGGCTAGCTGTGGAAAAGGAAACCAAACCATAAGATTAGAGAAATAGTATTCTAGGTTATCGCTTCAATGAAGTCCACAATCATCGGTTCAGCAATCCATGAAAACAGTATCTCAACTATGCTTCCATGCTCAAAAGCAATGAGATTAAGGATTAGGCAACTTCATATAACTGTTGGTTCTTCCAAGTCCCATGTCAATTTGGTATCTGAGCCATCCACTGTGTCTCAGTTGCACCAATACAGGGTGGATGGAGACTGGTATTGTAGTGGCAAAAAGACTTGCAAGAGCCTCGGACTGGAGGCAATTGCAAGTTATAGGACTATGGATTGGTGCATGGTTGACTTAGACTCTTCCACTCAAATAGCTAGCTTTTGCATTGGGATTTCCAAAGATCAGTATCATCTTTTTTCAATTGAATTTAATACTTGGTAGATGAAGCTCCTTGAGAGACAAAATGAGGTCGAGGAATTTCATATAAGCACTTGTTACATCCCGAATATTCAATTGCAGCAAGCGATTTCCTTTTTTACTAGAGCACTACTTCAGGACATCATTGGATCTTAGACTCAAGTAACTGAAAAATCCAAAGTTTGCAAGGCATGGATTTGGTGATGACCCTTTCTACTAACTGATAATAAGGACAGACGAACAATATATGGAATAAGGGAAGATTTTGAATAAGATTAAGCAACATGCTGCCATATTGAGCAAAGGATTGTCACCTTTTGGACTTACTAACCTTCCAACCTTGTGAAACAACTCAATTATGAAACAATCATCCGATAACATTAAAGACCGGGTTGTTTTCTACTTGAACGATCGGTCTTCACAGTACTAGACATATGATATATGTAGTTGGAATTGCAATTACGTGAATATGGCAAAAACAGCGGCTGGTTGGTGAGATCATAGCAAAAACTTGAAAGAAGAGCAAAAGAAGTTGAACAGAAGCCCTTGTCAAATGTTCTAGGAATAGGATGAAGAAAAATAATTCGGATAAATGAGAAAATTTCCCTCACCAACCGTAGTCAGGCTGCTGACTCGCAGAATCTTCTGCATTGAAAGTAAAATGTCAGGCTGTAAAATAATCAAAAGGTAGCTAGATTGTTTTCTTTCATTATAAGAAACAACTTTGATTTGCGTACTAAGAATCAAAAGCATGTTGCCACTCCACAAGTACGAAAAAGCAAAGATACATTGTCATAACATAAAAATTACATTGAAGTAATTAAATTACTACTGCATAACCACGGAAAGGACATCAGTTTTTTTCATTTGGATGCACATAGGAATACACGGCAAAGAACGATTGAATCATAGTGAGAAGGAGCAGGAGAGTAGCGGCAACAACTGATATGAAGGACCATGGAGTATCGAAGTAAGTATGCTTGAATTGAGCCCAACGAACGTGCCAACCATTCATGCAGTACTCATTCACTTCCTCGAAAACCCTGGAAAGATAACTCCTGCGAATATTAAACACCACTTCTTTCCCAACATTGTTGAAAAACCGAGCAACTTCCTCATCCGTCCCAAAGTAATTCTCAATGACCTCGTGGTCATTTAAGAATCCAGCATCACTTGGTGTGTTGATGAGACAACCCATGAAGGTTAGATAAGATGTAAAGTACTGGGAGCTATGGCTATAACACTGCTCAAAAGCAACAAAATTAAGGACCAATGAGCTTGTAAGATCATCAATTGTTAATACGGGGATCTTGAGCACTCCATGCTTAAATTCAATGTCCAAGAATCCTTTAGTCTTCTCTCTTGGTCTAAATTTTACTCCTGCTAGATGAAGTTTCTTCGCAGATTTGATTAGCCTAAGGAATTTACTTGACTGTCTCTCCTCCTCGTTGATATCGGGGATATAGCTTGACCGAAGCAGATCAAGCAAGTGTTTACCTTCCTTGCTATAGTGTTTCGTCAACACATTGGGAGGGCTTTGCCCTATGTGATTGAAAAATCCTAAAGCAAGCTTCGGTAAAGAGTTAAGAGAACCATCATTAGTTCTAGTATAAATTTTAGCCACAGACAGTTCATAGAGAGCCTCTAGAACAAAGTAAGGGATTTGATTCTCAAGCTGAAGAAGATCGCGCATAATTGAAGGAAGAACCCAAACCATGCTAAATAAAGGGTCATCTTTTTCGGGTTTTACTAACCCGCCAACTCTGCAGAACAGCTCAATGATGAAGCAGCCATCAAGTACCAGCATTTTAATAAGTTCTTTGCTATCGAAGGGCAGTATCTCCGAATAGCTTTCCCTTATTTTTTCTTCTAAAGGCACGATAGCATCGAAAAAATTCTTTTGGACAACCCCTTGTGGTTCTGATCTTTTCACAAGATCACCCATTAATCTACCCTTGTGCTTTTGGAATGTCTGGAGACGTGGATTTCCATGATGGTAGGGTCCTATGGAAACGATATGTGGCTGATACGCTTTGTAGTTGTGATCAACTAGACTTTGCGGAACCCTGAAGATGCAACAGGCCTTCCCTCCTGCTGATCTTGCCAAAAACATTGGATTTGCCACCATCTCTCGTCCTGCTTCGGATGGGAAACTTCTGTCTATTTGAATTACATGGTGATCAGTGTTTGTGTTTGTGTTTGGGATTCCATACTGGGAAATGGGATAGCGTCTTGAGAATGATTCTCTCGACATCTTTGTTGAGTTTCAATGTCGGAAACATGGCTCTATGGATAGAAGATAAGCTGAAATTTTATCGGATGGTTAAGGTTGACTCCAAAGTCTTCTTCAACCATAGTAAACCATGCGAGGAAGTCACTTGCTAGATGCGAGGAAGTCACTTGCTAGATGCGAGGAAGTCACTTGCTAGATGTGAGGAAGTTACTTGCTAGATGTGAGGAAGTTACTTGCCGGATGCAGCTAAGTCGGTAAACTCTCTAGACGGTTGAGGTTGACTCCAAACTCTTCTTCAACCTCAATAATAATAATTGTAAATTATGCTGTGACTGAAATGAGAACGGATTTATACATTCGATTTTGTTTTTACTAACAATATCTAATGGTCTTATTTGAAAAAGTTATCTCTCTTGGCATGATGGTGGAGCCATAAGAAAGAGAGAGAGGGAGAGAGGTGTGATTGTGTGAAGGGCAAACACTAGAGAATAAATTAGAGCAGATAGACAGTGGAATGACATTAATTATTTAAAATTTTGAATACGAAGTCGCCCAGTGAGCATCGGGTTGTGTCCATAGGAATTGCTGGCTAGCTTTTTTAATCCTATTCTTAGCTAGGCAAATTATTAAAAACAAAAAAGAAGTAATTTTTAATTTTAAACTAAATCTAAATTAATCTCTCAATTTGAGATTACCAATACCTCATTGAATACAATCAAGAGCTAGCAAATTAGAATATTATGATACATGTTATTAACAATGCCATTGATTTACACTACATTTAATTAACTTCTTGATTAATTTAGATTATTCACTTAAATAAGCAATTTTCTATTCTTAAAGCATGAATTACCCAAATTAATCTATTAGTCCTCTCTATTTTTAGATAAGGGCAAAATTTGATTATTCAATTAATGTTTTAAACCCTAATCAAATTATAGTGCACATTTCTATGTCAGGTGTAAAATTCAAGTTAAGTTGCCAAGTAATTGATTGAACTAAATTCTTTGGAATGGTGGCCAATCTCACATGCATTCCATTCTACACAAAAAACACTTACTTAGTGAACAACAATGTGAGAAATCAATTACTCAAATGTTTCATAAATTTATATCATATCCAGTAAGCCAATTTCTCAAATTTAAGTCTAGTTCATTATTCTAATGTGAAAAAAGAAATAGGGGAAATAACATGATCCATAAATAAAAATAGAAAAGGAACAAGAAAACCCTAATCCTTTTAGCAATTTCAAAGTTTTTTGTGCTTAATTCCTTATATTAATATAATTCTGATTTATTTTTAGATTGAAAAATATATATAAAAAAGCTTAATAATACTAAAATTTAAGAAAATAAAATAAAATGAAGTGAGGGAGTGAAAAGAGAAAATAAAAATATGGTCTTCCCTTGAAGTTTGCATCTCTTGCCTAAAAGAAGAAGTTAAAAAGTTGCTTTTTTTACCTTATTGTGTCTCTAACACATGAAAAAGGATAATAGCCACTGTTGCTTTTCTTTCATTTGCAAAGCAAGACATGTGGATGAATTGCACTTAGTAGCATGTAAGATTCATCATGGTAATTGGGCTACTTCCTATTTTCCTGGATTTGAATTTCATTATGGCAAGCTAGATGTTTCACTTTTTTCTAGTGAACTCACCAGTTAGAGAAGCTAATGGGACTTAGCATGTTTTTGATTGATGGTTTCCTTTTCCTTGTGTATTTTTATACCTAAGATAATTTATATGTGTATCTTCAGATTTTTTTTTCTTGATTAAAAGGGATAATCATTAACTGATAATAAAACAGTACATAGAGTATTGCATATCTCATATTGCATATAATATAATATATTAAATTACTACTATCTACATTTTCCCTCTATAGGCATTCTAAACTCCCTGCTTCTAATAGCATACATATAAACAAATATACTCCTTGCAACGTTATGAGGAGGGACAAAAAGAAGCACTTCCTCCTTATAGTAAATTAAAAAATTTATGCTCTTCCAAAAGGCACAAAACACAACCAATAAAAACCATTTACTGACAACCTCCTCTAATCAGTTTCTATGCACTAACACACGTAAACAGATATGAAGATTCTCATATCGCGCTTCACATTAGCAATGATAGGAATGGGGCTCTAATCTCATTGGTGCATAGAATCCAGCTGCAAATTTGCTTTTCCACATGCCAACACAAGCAAAGATTGCAGATATGCTCTTCCACAGGTCGAATCTTGCTGGGTTGAGGTTCACATGATGGCACTTGGCATTGAAGCAACGGTAGTGAGGTGGACACGGCACATACGATGAGATATGGTTGCTTTGGGGATAAACCTAGGCGTTGTTGTATCAAAAAAGGGATGGTTTTCCTTCTTTCTTCCTTTGTGAGTTTTTCCTTGTTGAGACACTTGTGTGTGGATGTTTATCAACAAGGCTAATTTGGGGAGAAAATTGCTACAGTAGTTCAATAATTGTGATTCCGAGGTCTATAAAACGAATTCCAATTTTGTATTTCACCTCATTGCAATTCCTTATTGATGTGTATTTCATGGTGAAGGCTAACTAAATATCATAATTCTTATTCCGCATGGAATAGGGCCATAATAAAATTACTATTACGGCCAACTAAGCATAACCTAAATGAAAGAGATTTAAGGCCATTTGAATTTTTGACACACCAATGCATTTCTACTAAAATAGATCAATAGCTTGGAGAACACTTTCCCTTACCTTAACCAAAATATGGCTAGAAATCCCATAACCGAAGCGAAAACAAAAAAAAACCTTAGACCTCCTTTACAGCACAATTGCACTTTAAGCTAGCAATTAGTGTGAATGGGTCATGTTTTATTTTATATCCAGTTTAGATGGATTTGTATTTGAAAATTTTAATATGTAATATTATCTTTTTATTAATTGTGTTTGTAAACCTAAACTTGTAACTTGATACTTTTAATAAGCGTGCCTTGTATAAAGTAAATACATTTATCAATTTAAAAAATTCTAATATAAATATATAGCTAACAAGTTTTAATATAAAAAAAAAACATGTATCCTTAATCTTCAAATTGGCAAAAAAGAAAAAAAAAAAAAACCTTGTCTTCAAATTTCTAAATGCTTATACCAGAAACTCCATCGAAAAAAAAAAAGTTATTTTATCTACTTAAATGCATGAATTAGTCTATAGAAGTATAATAACTTAAGATCCAATCACTAATTTAGATTTTGAGTGTTATGTAACTAACTTGAAAAAAATCATGGTATAATTGTTATGTAAAGTTAATGTATTTATACATTCGATTTTGTACAAATGATTGACTTAAATGAGAATGGATTTATACATTCAATTTTGTTTTTACTAACAGTATCTAATGGTTTTACTAAGAAGGTTGAAAAAGGTATCTCTCATGGCATGATGGTAGAGCAAAAAGAAAGAGAGAGAGGGAGAGAGGTGTGAAAGGCAAACACTACAAATAAATTAGAGTAAATAAACAGTGGAATGACATTGCTAATTTAAAATTTTGAAAAAAGCACCTATTTAACCATGAATGTGTACAAAGTCGCATGGTGAGCACCGAGTTGTGTTGATAGGAATTGCTGGCTAGCTTTCTTAATCCTATTCTTAACTAGGGAAATTAAAAAAAAAACTGATTTTTAAAATTTAAACTAAATCTAAATTAATCTGTGAGTTTGAGATCTCTAATACCTAATTGAATACAATTAAGACATAGTAAATTAGAATATTATGATACATGTTGTGACAATGCCATTGATTTATACTGCATTTAATTAAGTTGACTTTTCAACTAATTTAGATTATTTACTTAAATAAGCAATTTTCTCTTCTTAAAGCATGAATTACCCATATCAATTAATTAGGCCACTGTATTTTTTGATAGGTGCAAAAATTAATCATTCGAATAATGTTTTAAACCCTAATAAAATTATAGCACATATTTCTATGTCAGATAAAAAATTGAGTTAATTTGTCAAGGTATTAATTGAACTAAATTCTTCAAAATGGTGGTCCGATCTCACATGCATTCCATTCTACACAAAAAACACATACTTGGTGAACAACAATGTGAGAAATCAATTACTCAAACATTTAGTTAATAAATATCATATCCACCAAGATAATATCTCAAATACAAGTCTAGTTCATGATTCCAATGTGAAAACAAAGGAGAAACAACACAATCCATAAATAACTAATCCTTATGGTAGTTTCGAAGTTTTGCACTTTATTCCTTATATTATTATAATTTTGATTTATTTTTAGATTGTAAGATATAAAAAAAACTCAGTAATACTAAAAATTAAGAAAATAAAATAATGAACGAATAAAATGAAATGAGGTTGTGAAAAGAGAAAATAAAAATATGGCCTTCCCTTGAGGTTCGCATCTCTCACCTAAAAGAAGAAAAAAAAATTCCTTTTCTACCTTATTGTGTCTCTAATAAATGAAAAAGGATAATACCCACTGTTGTTTTTCTTTCATTTTCAAAGTAGGACATGTAGATGAATTGCACTTAGTAGCATGTAGGATTCATCATGGGAATCGGACAACTTTCTATTTTCTTGAATTTAAATTTCATTATGGTGGGCTAGATGTTTCACTTTCTTTTGGTGAAACTCACCGGTTGGAGAAGCTAATGGCACTTGGCAAGTTTTTAGTTGATGGTTTCCTTTTCCTTGTGTATTTTTGCACTTAAGATAATTCATATGTGTATCTTCTAACCTTTTTTCTTTTTTTCATTTTTTTATTAAAGGGGATATTAGTTAATTGATAATAAAATAGTACATAGAGCAGTAAATATCACATATTGCATATAATATATTATATTACGTTACAACTTTCTACATTTTCTAGTTATAGGAGTTCTAAACCCCCTACTTCTAATAGCATACATATAAGCAAATATACTACTTGCAACATTTTCAAAAGAAACAAAAAGAACCACTTCTTCCTTGTTTCCAAAATGTCCTTTTGACTATTAAAAGTATAAAAACATATACTAAAAAATAGCATAAAGTCAAGTAAAAACTTATAAATTTCATGCTTGTCATAAAGTATAAAATTAAACTATAAAATATTATAAATTCTAATTTTGAGTAAATTTACAGGTTAGAGCATGACATTTTTAGGAATCTTATTTATTGGACAAGTTTGCAAATAGATTGTGTTAGATCCAAAACCAAATACGTTTATAAACATATCAGGTAGATTTGACCCGTTTATTAATTATGTTAAGATTTGCTTAAACAAACTTATTTATAATTGTATTACGTTGAGTCTAGGCTGGCAAAAAATTATTAGCCCTAGCTACACTCACTAATGAAGAAAAAAAAAGAAAAAGGGAAAATCAAAACACTCTTTTCATTAAGATATTTTTTAGTTGGAATTTGTGCACATGAAAAAGCTGTAAGCATTAAGTTTTGCTCTATTTATCAAAATCTCAAATTCAATAGGACATCAAAGGAATAAACGATGAGCTATTGTGGATTTGTGCTAATAAAGTATGGCTTAATCATCAACTGATTTGGGAGCTATTCAATGATCATGTAAACTCAATTCAACATTGCCTTGTGATCTATGAGCTTAAGTAAAAGCTTCTTGCAATGGAACAACTCTTGAGAGCTATGGTGAAAGTTCAAGTTGACCTTTGAATTTGATTTGAAAGACTCAACCCAATTTTAATTTGAGACTTTCTAGCAATGATAAGAATTTAATTTGAGAATTGACAATTACATATTGAATTAAAGTTTTCTAGAGATCACAACAACTCAAATTACATTAATGATAATGTGAATCAATGATCTTGAAGCAATAGGGATGACACTAGTGTGCTTTGGTGGGTCTTTGAGATCCTTTTAATGACCTATGTTGTGTTGAAGGAATATCTATATTGATCCAATCAATTGTATAAAGCCAGTGGTACTAAAACTAATAGAATCTCAACAGCATTATAGCTTGTGGTTTTTTGCAAAGGGGTTCATTTTTTTTTCCCTTTGTCATTGATTGCAACTTTGTTACTACTTGTTATACATATTTCTTTTAAAGCCTTCTCTCTCACTTAGTGAGCAGATTTCTTGTATAGAAATTCATCAAGTGTATGATACATATTCTTAATATCCTAAAGTGAGAAAGACATACTCATAATAGTGAGAGATATTACGTGAATATCTTTCTTAAGAAAGTTCAAGTGTACTTGTTAGTGAAAGTTGATTCTTAAAGTGTGAAGAACTTTATTGGATATTACATTGAGAAAGGACTTTGATGGTAATGCTAAACCCCTCTATATATCGAAGTCTTTTCTCCCTTTACTCTCTTCTTTGTCATTTTTATAATCTTGTTTCTAAATTTTCAAATTAGTAGAATGCATCTTATTTGTTGAGTAAATTTTGCTAACTTTTATTTTTATTTGGAAACTAGCCTTTCACTTTTTTGCACCTTAACTTTAATTCTTCATGTATGAAGTTATCAAATAGGTCCATAACTCCAACTTCCAATCTATTTTTTATTTTTATGCTAATACTAATTTTGATGCTTTCTTGTTACATAAAGTTAAATTTTGGATAAAAAACTATTATTCCAAAATAATCCTTTTTGTGATTATTAAACAAATGTGTTCAAAAGTTTTTAAAATTTTTAAAAGCCTAATTTATTACTCCTTTGTTGTTTTGGTCATAAAAATGTTAGGCTTTTGCAAGCACTAATGCAATATTATGTTAAACAATGTAAAAATGAAAATAAACAAATGTCCTTGACTAATTGATGGGAATTTTTCCGGCACCATATATGCTTTTAAAATTTGATTTGGATGATGATCTAAATCGCTCATATTTTACTTCATTCTTTTTATCTAATAAGTATTTGAGAAATAATCTTACAAGTATAATAATATTTCTCCATAGGATGCTAACATGTCCTACATTAGTTGATGGCCATGGGACATCATCAAATTTGCATTCAAAGGCCCATTGCGATTGTTTCCACTTTGAAGCATTGGCTGGTGAAGATTTATAATATTTTGTACTTTGTAATTGTTTTATGGAATATTTTATGTTGTATTTTCTTTTGGAACACTTTCATTTTGTTTGTAATTCTTATTTAGGACCGACCACCCTAAAAGTGGCATAGTTGTAATTTTATGTACTTTCTAACCCTAAAGGGAGAAAGTATAAATATTTGCTTAAGTAGGGTTTTTGGGAGGCCATTTTTCAAAATATACACTTCACTTTAACGTGAGAGAATTAGGGTTTCCTAATTCAAATTTCCTCTTATCAATTTCAATCCGAAGAGTTGAGATTGTGGCGAGTGCAACACTTGAAATTGTGAGTCATATCAATTTCATTTTATTATGATTTCTTTTCTTCTCTAGTGTGTAATAACTAGGGTTGAATTGGAAGTTTCTTATTCAGATTTGATTGTATTTGTAATCAAATTATTACTACTTAATTGATTGGTTCATAGCATTTGTTATTGCCATCAAATTTTGCTTCATCTTATGGCGTGAATTGGGTCTTGTTGGAAAGGAGGATTTCGGAATTGTTCTTGTTGATCTTATGTATTATTCACGTGATTGTCAAGTATAGTTTATGATCTTCATTGAGGAATACATCATTGTGATATTCATTTAATTAAATATAGCAATCGGTTCACCTACTACATTTAAGGTTCACATAATTTTTGTGCCCTTTGAACCGGTTTTGATCTTGTGAATTGAAGTTGTTCCTTTGGTTCATTTGCATGTGCTTAGACTTTGGTTTTAGGCACATCACTAACATAGCTACTTTATTCTAGCACTCTCCCTTAACCTAGAGCATATATATCATATGCTCCTACATAGACTAACATAACTGATTTATTCTAACACACTCTTAAGCTGAAGTGTATATATTATATACTCCTAATTTGTTACAAATATAATTCACTCAAATGTTTAAAGTGGCTTGGTAAATGGATCCATAAGTTAGTCTTTTGATCTTGCATAGGATGTATTGCCACCACCATTGCCACTTCCCCCACCATTTTAACCACTTATCATTACCATTATCATCACTAGTTTCACCAACATCATTGTACTACCATAGACACCACCATCGTTATCATCACCATTGCCATCACCAAAATATAATTGCAATCATGGATGTAATGACAACAATATTAAATTTAATGTGTTATAGTGATAATGAAGAAGTGGTGATGATAGGAATTAGCTTGCACCAAATCTTTCCAATGATCCATGGCAAGGACAAATGTATGGAGCCGACTTTGAATGGACTTGTTCAAGATCATCTGGATCAAGCATTGAAGTTGGCTAAAGTGAGAAATCTAAGAGATGATGAGATCATTTTCCATTCATCAAGCATCTCCAATAATAATAATGAAGATCAAAGCTTGGAGAAACACTAGCAAATAGAATTTCCAAGCTTAAAAGCCGTCATTGCATGATACATGTCGAAGGTTGCCTAGGAGACAATGAAGGTTGATGGCTTTGCCTTTAAAGGTTGTCAACGTTGAAATGTTGGCCACCGACCTTTGGCTGGCTTTTGAAGCCAGCTTTTATTTTCTGTTTTGTGTTTTCTTGTTTTTTTTTTTCTTTATTTTTAAGGACTATAAATAGTCTTTTGAGGTGGAATTGAAAAAAAAATCACCATTCTTATGAAATTGAAAATTTCTTCTTTGTTCTTTATCAAGAACTCAATTTGATCTTATCAAGGCCATTTTTAGTGATCAAAACCCGGTTATAACTCTAGTTCTATTCGAGATTGCGATTAGGGTCAAGTTTCATTGTGCTTGTTTTCAAGACGATTCTAAGGTTCTTTTCCATCCGATCAGGTTGTAGGTTCATCTTAGCTTAGGGTTCACATCAATTGGTATCAAAGCTTTGACTCTTAAAAATCAAGTTTTACTTATCCTTTGATTATTTCATTGTTATTTTTCATTCTTTTTTTTTTGTTTCATCTTCTTGTTACTTTAAAAAAAATAAAAAAGAGAAATTCATATATTAAAAAAAAAAAAAACGGAATTGAGTTGTGCAATCAATACTTATCGCAATATCTGAATTGAAAAAAAAAAAAAGAGAGAGAGCTTGATATGAAATTCCTTCTTTGAATTGCTTAGTCAAAGTTATTCCTTTATTTTTTTTTTCTTTGTCGTTACTTGCTATTTGGTAGGTTCAACAATAAGGTTCTTATTAAAGAGCTTGTAAGGAGAAGTTTATTGGATAAAAAAAAAAATTATTTGAGTGAAACACGAGTGATTTGAATCCATATTTTTTAGTGTAAACACATGAGGGAGTGTTTGAGAGGAAAATTCTCTTTTTACTAATAAACTCTTTTGCAGGTTGTGAAACATGAGCAATGGAGGAGATAATGTGGAATTGGATATGAAGTTGTTTATAAAGGCTATCTGAGATCAATTTAAAGTTTTGAATAGAAGGTTAGATAATCTTCAATCTTCCTCTAAGCCTAAATCTTTTTGAAGGAGTATGGATGAGGAAGGGAAGATGAGGAGTCTGATATTGATGTGACTAGTTTTAGGAGAGGTAAAAGGGGTGTTTAGAAGCAAGATTATAATTTGGGGAGCATTAAGATGAAAATCCCTACTTTTCAAGGGAAGAATTACCTTAAGTTGTATTTGGAGTAGGAGAGAAGGGTAAAACATGTGTTTGATTGTCATAATTATTCTAAGGAGAAGAAGGTTAAACTAGCAACAGTTAACTTCACTGATTATGCTAGTATTTGGTGGGATCAACTTGTGGTTAGTAGGTGAAGAAATGGTGAGAGACCTATTTAGTCATGGGAAGAGATGAAGGTAGTGATGAGAAAAAGGTTTATACCTAGTTATTACTATAGAGACTTGTATTAGAAGTTGCAAGGGTTGACTCAAGGCTCTATGAGTGTTAAGGATTATTACAAGGAGATGGAGGTAACTATGATTTGGGCTAACATAGAAGAAGATCGTGAGATAAAAATGGCTAGATTTGTCAATGGCCTGAATAAAGATATAGTTGATGTGGTGGAGTTGCATCATTAGGTGGAGATGGAGGAATTATTACATAAGGCTATTAAGGTGGGGAAGCGATTAAAGTCTAAGGGAACGTCCAAGTATGGCTCCACTTTTGGCTCTTCATGGAAGTCAAACTGGAAGAATAGTAAGGATGCCTCTACAAAGGCTAAGGAATCAGTTGTTGATTCTAAAGGTAAAACTAAAACTAAATCCTCTTCTAGATCACATGATATTAAGTGTTTCAGGTGTCAAGGATTGGGGCACATTGCATCTCAATGTCCAAACAAGAGAGTTATGGTTGTTTTAGATAATGGTGATATAGAGAATGTCAGTTCAACTACGGAAGAGATGCTACCATTGGAGGATTGTAATGATGTTGATATAGTGGGTCCTATGAAAGGAGAGATGTTGGTTACTAGGAATGCTCTAAACATACAGCCTAAGGAAGATGTTGCCGAGGAACAGCATGAGCACATTTTTCATACTAAGTACCATGTGAGTGGTAAGGTATGTAGCTTGATTATTGATAGTGGTAGCTACACCAATGTTGCGAGTTCTTTAATGGTTGATAAATTGCATCTACCTACACTAAAGCATCCTAGACCATATAAGTTGCAATGGTTGAATGAATGTGGTGAAGTTAAGGTGACGAAGCAAGTTTTAGTTGCATTTTTCATTAAAACTACAAGGATGAGGTTCTTTGTGATGTAGCAGCAATGCAAGTTGGATATATCCTTTTGGGGGTGTCCATGCTAGTTTGATAGGAAGGTCACTCATGATGGGTACAAGAATGTGTACAAATTTATGATGAATAACCAACTCATTATGCTAACAACTCTCAAACCTTTAGAGGCATATGATGATTAGGTTAGGATAGTTAAAGAGTGCAGACTTAGAGAAAACAAAGTAAGTGCACAAGAAAAAGAAAAGAGTGATAAAAAAAGTGAGTGTGTGTAAAAGAGTGGAAAAACAGAGAAGAGAGAAGAAATTCAAACTGTGGAGATCAAAATAAGGAGGGAAGTAAGAAAGTAAATGCTTTTGCTACAAAAGGAGAGATTAAGAGAGCTATGTTGGTGACATAACAACTACTTGTACTTTTGTATAAGGATGTTTATTTTTCAACTAACGATCTTAACTCCTCTTTACCTAGTATAGTTGTGTCTTTGCTACAGGTAGAGTTAGAACTTAGTGGAGTTAGATTTATATAGGTTATTAGATTTCATGGTGAAAAGGTAGAAACTAGTCTTCGTGATGTTTTACCAAAGGGGTTCCTAGAAAGGACTAAAGACAAGGGACCGATACTTCAAGGATGGGCTCCACAAGCCATGATCTTGAGGCATCCAAGCATTAGAGGGTTTGTGAGCCATTGTGGTTGGGGTTCAATTTTAGAGGCAATAATGTTTAGAATACCGATTATAGTAATGCCAATGCAACTTAATCAACCATTAAATGCCAAATTGGTGGAAATTGATTTTGTTTTAGGTGTGGAGATCAAGAAAGATGGTGATGAGTATAAAAGGGAGGGTGTGGCAGTGGGGATCAAGGAAGTGGTGGTAAATAGGGTTTTGATTTGGGTAATAGGGTTTTGATTTTGGGTTGGTTTTATTGTTGGACGACTTCAACTTTTAAGGTTAGGGTTTCCCCTGTCTGGATCGTCATAAACTGTGATGTGTACACCAAACTATAAGTTTTCTTCTCTCTTTTTTCTTGCGTTTTAACGAATGGGGGCATTTTAGTCTTTTATTAACTAATAAGATCTATTTGATTTTTAATTCCTTCAATTAAATACAGTAATATTAATTCAATGATAATAAAATAAAAATAGTAATATAAATTATAATTTTATTTCATTTAATAATAATTTTTATTCTATTCAATGATGTAAATGAACAATAACTAATATGCCAACGTGAACATGTAATGCGCATTAGATTTTGTATAATCCACCCAATTTCTTTCAAAATTAAAAGCCAATTGTTAAATCTAGACACCAATCAACTCTGATCATAGATCATCATGGACTTGTCTCAGACTCGCAATGGTATCAATAGATTTAGAAACAAAAATAGTAATAATTAATTAATTAAAATTAAAAAGAAAAAAAAAAACTACTCCTTTCATGGCTTTTTCATGGCTTGTTGCAAAGGGCTTTTAATTTTTACGAGTAATCATCCTTTAAGATATAATTTTAGTGATAAAAAAAGGTAACTAATATTAGTAGATGTCCTAAGGATGCTTTTCAAAGAGCAAAGAGTCAAAGATTTATGCATGTTTAAGAGCTTTGTGAAGTGTGTAATTAGCAGTAAAAAATATAAAGTTATTTTTAGTTTGTTAACTAGTGCTAAGAGATAATTATTAAGAGATCATCTTTAAAATGGGATGAATTTGCGAATTCCTCTAATAGTAAAACTTCAACTATTTTATTGATATAATTTCCTTTTATATGTATATATATATATATCAACTTATGATAAAAAAAAATGAAAGGTTTTTACTAGTGTAATATTAAACTCTCGTATGCTATTTTTTAAAATGATAAGTCTAAAATGATTTCTCCAATTTCCTTAAGTTAAATATATATATATATATATATATGTAATGAGCACCTCAATGTAACAAAAACAACTAATAAGACTTGTAGAACTTATAAAAAGCAAAAGCAAGTGCCTCCTTGCGTCTCCAGCTCAAATTAATTTTTTAATTTTCTAATGGAGATACAATCTTCAATGACCCCCATAGTCAATAAAAAAAAAAAAAAAAGTAAAAAAGAATCCAAAGTGGGGCATGCTATAATTGAGAGGAAATTTAAAGCCACCATCCTTCTCATTTCCCTACCAACTCACTTTGTGAAAAGTGTAAAAAATAAAATAAAAATAAAAAGACCATCGACAAAATAAAAAATGGTCTGTTTACCGAAAGAAATTGTCAATAGCATTAAAATTTTATCATCCATTAACGTCTATTGGGGCACTCATGAGGTTTTTAATATTGATTATATAATTTTATAAAATTGTAAATTTATAAAAATATGAAAAATATAATTTTATAAAAATTTAAATACATAAAAATATGAAAAGTTTATTGGTTTGACACATTATTATTTGCCAAATAAAAACTCTTCCTGTAGAGCTTACTGACTTAGCTGCTTCTGCCAAGTAACTTCCTCCTTGGTTCTGTTGAGGCTGAAGAAGACTTTGGAGTCAACCTTAGCCATCCTAGAAAGTTTCAGCTTCATCTTCTTTTATACATAGAGCCTTGTTTCCGACAATGAAACTCAACAAAGATGTCGAGAGAATCAAACTCAAGAAGCTTTTCCATTTCCCAGTATGGAATCCCAAACACAAACACAAACACTGGTCACCATGTGATTGAAATAGACAGAAATTTCCTTTCCGAAGCAGAACAAATGATGATGGCAAAGCCGAAATCATTGACGAGATCAGCAGGAGGGAAGGTCTGTTGCATCTTCAGGGTTCCGCAAAGTCTAGCTGATCACAACTACAAAGCATATCAGCCACAAATCGTTTCCATAGGACCCTACCATCTCGGAAAATCGAATCTCCAGACACTACAGGAGCACAAGGGTAGATTCATGGATGATCTTGTGAAAAGATCAGAATCACAAGGGGTTGTCCTAAAGAACTTTTTCGATGCTATCGCGCCTTTCGAGGAGAAAATTAGGGAAAGCTATTCGGAGATACTGCCCTTCAATAGCAAAGAACTTATTAAAATGATGGTACTTGATGGCTGCTTCATCATTGAGCTGTTCTGCAGAGTTGGCAGGTTAGTAAAACCCGAAAAAGATGACCCTTTATTTAGCATGGCTTGGCTTCTCCCTTCAATTATGCGCGATCTTCTTCAGCTTGAGAATCAAATCCCTTACTTTGTTCTAGAGGCTCTCTATGAACTGTCTGTGGCTAAAATTTATACTAGAACTAATGACGATTCTCTTAACTCTTTACCGAAGCTTGCTTTAGGATTTTTCAATTACATGGTGCAAAGACCTCCCAATGTGTTGACGAAACATTATAGAAAGGAAGGTAAACACTTGCTTGATCTGCTTCGGTTAAGCTATATCCCCGATATGGACGAGGAAATGAGACAGCCAAGTAAATTCCTTAGGCTAATCAAGTCTGCGAAGAAACTTCATGTAGCAGGTATAAAATTTAGGCCAAGAAAGAAACCTAATGGATTCTTGGACATTAAATTTAAGAATGGAGTGCTCAAGATCCCGATATTAACAATTGATGATTTTACAAGCTCATTGTTCCTCAATTTTGTTGCTTTTGAGCAGTGTTATAGCCATAGCACCAAGTACATTACAACTTATGTAACTTTCATGGGTTGTCTCATCAATACACCAAATGATGCTGGATTCTTAAATGACCACAAGATCATTGAGAATTACTTTGGGACGGATGAGGAAGTTGCTCGGTTTTTCAACAATGTTGGGAAAGACGTTGTGTTTGATATTCACAGGAGTTATCTTTCCAGGGTTTTTGAGGAAGTGAATGAGTACTACATGAATGAGTGGCAGAATCGTTGGGCTGGATTCAAGCATACTTACTTTGATACTCCATGGTCCTTCATATCAGCTGTTGCAGCTTTGATCCTGCTCCTTCTCACTATGATTCAATCGTTCTTTGCTGTGTATTCCTATGTGCATCCAAATGAAAAAAACTGATGTCCTTTCCGTGGATATGCAGTTGTAATTTAATTACTTCAAAGTAATTTATATGTTATGACAATGTATCTTTGCTTTTTCGTACTGGTGGAGTGGCAACATGCTTTTGATTCTTAGTATGCAAATCAAAGTTGCTTCTTATAATGAAAGAAAAAAATCTAGCTACCTTTTGATTATTTCACAGCCTGACGTTTTACATTCAATGCAGAAGATTCTGCGACTCAGCAGCTTGACTGCGGTTGGTGAGGGAAATTTTCTCTTTTATCCGAATTATTTTTCTTCATCCTATTTCTAGAACATTTGACAAGGGCTTCTGTTCAACTTCTTTTGCTCTTCTTTCAAGTTTTTGCTATCATCTCAGCAACTAGCTGCTGTTTTTGCCATATTCACGTAATTGCAATTCCAGCTACATATATCATATGTCTAGTACGGTGAAGACCGATATTCAAGTAGAAAACTATTCGGTCTTTAATGTTATCGGATGATTGTATTACAGTTGTGCCGTGTCGCAAAGTTGGAAAGGTCAGTAAGTCCAAAAAGTGACAAAACCTTGCTCAATAAGGCAGAATGTTGCTTAGTCTTATTCAAGATCTTCTCTTATTCCATTAATTGTTTGCCTGACCTTATTATCTGTTAGTAGAAATGGTAATTAATTACCAAATCCATGCCTTGCAAACTTTGGATTTTTCACTTATTTGAGTCTAAGATCCGATGATGTCCTGAAGTAGTGTTCCGGTAAGGAAGGAAATCACATGCAGTGATTCAATACTCGAGGATGTAATTGTTGGATCCTTAATCTAACGTTGGTCTTATATGTGAAACGATTATGTGTTACGGGTTGTCATATTAAGTTAAACTCAATTAAAAGTGATCAATAAGATTTGGATATTTGAGTTTTAATGTATCTAATAGGATATGACCCTTTTATGTATAGAGACTTTATGGGTGGTTTCTATTTTTATGATGAGCTAAAATAAAAATATCAAAAAGGTAACATATAGTTATCTATATAAATAGTGGTTATAGTCTCCAGGTCATACGTAATCATTTCTTGTCTCTTTGAATCTTATCATTAAATAGACTATAGAGAGAAAACAAAAAGGGATCTCTCAAAGAAAACATATTGATCTGAAAGGTCAACCGCACAATTTAAGAATCGTGGATCGCAATAGATTCAGGTACGCTTCCGCATATTTATTGATTAATTCTTAATGATCAAACATGAAAGATCTAGGGTTTTATTTGTGATGATTTTCACAAAGGATTAATCAAGATTCAACAGTAATAAGTGCTTATATGGAATTCCTCGATCTCATTCTGTCTGTCAAGAAGCTTCATCTACCAAGTATTAAATTCAAATGAAGAAAGATGATACTGATCTTTGGAAATCCCAATGCAAAAGCTAGCTATTAGGTGGAAGAGTATAAGGCCACCCTGCACCAATCCATACTTTCTATTCATGAGTTAAGTCCCATGCCTTGCAATCAGGATCAGAGCATTCTACAAGAGTCTCCAGTCCGAGGTTCTTGCAAGTTAGCTTTGCAATAAACTTTTTGCCACTATAATACCAGTCTCCATCCACCCCGCACAGGTGCAACCAAGACACAGTGGATGGCCCAGATACCAAATTGATTTGGGACTTGGAAGAATTGACAGTTAAAGGAAGTTGTCTAATCCTTAATCCCGTTGCTTTTGAGCATTGAAGCATACTGGAGATGCCGTTTTCATGGATGGCTGACCCAATGATTATGGACGTAATTGATTGAAGCGAAACTCTAGTGTACTATTTCTCTAATCTTATGGTGTGGTTTCCTCTTCCACGGCTAGCCAAATCAATTTGTTGCTATCACTATACTAGCACTTAGTTCATATAATTTTTAGGGTTCAGACTTGACAAAATATTCCGTATCATATTTGGTTAGCAAAACTGGTGTACTCTAGCAAAAAATCCCCTTAAGGGACACGACAAAATTGGTAAATTTTGTATCATCTAACAAGTTACTAAAATCTTATCGCTAGACAACCCAAAAATCTCATTGACAAACCTCTAAAACAATCCTCTAATCTTCTAAAAAGGGCATGGAATAAGCATGATATGATAGACACTGTACCATACTGTGTAGAATCTTGATTAACCAATTTATGAAAATCATCACAAATAAAATCTTAGATCTTTTCATGTTTGATCATTAAGAATTAAACAATAAATATGCAGAAGCGTACCTGAATCCATTGCGATCCACGATTCTTAGATTGTGCAGTCGGCCTTCCAGATCAATACGTTTTTTTTTTTTAGAGATCCATTTTGTTTTCTCTCTATAGTCTATTTAATGATGGAATTCAAAGACACAAGAAAGGTACATATGACCTAGGGACCATAACCACTATTTATATAGATAACTATATGTTACCTTTTTGGTATTTCTATTTTAATCCATCATAAAAATAGAAACTACCCATAAGGTCTCTACACATAAAAGGGGCTATATCTTATTAGATACATTAAAACTCAAATATCCAAATCTTATTGATCACTTTTAATTGAGTTTAACTTAATATGACAGCCCGCAACACATAATTGTTTCACATATAAAGCCAACGTTGGATTAAGGATCCAATAATCTCTCACTTGGACTATATGTATAACTATACAATTATGTTTTGCAAAACCATATGAGCTCAAATTTGCTATCATAAACAGAATGTATCTATAACAAATCCGGTCCATCAATCATGTCAACATAGGATCAAAGTGGTATTCATTACTTTTATCATAACTCTACCCATCAATGGTCACAATGCTAATATAATTGAATGACATGGATCATGATATGGATGTGTAGCAAGAAAATTCCATGCAATGTGATCTTAACATGTCTATTTTCTACTGGTCCACTATAAACCTTAGTGAGATCAAACCATAAACCAAAAATAGAATGTAGGCAAACAAGATACTTTATTTCTGCAGAAGATATCCTCAAAACATAATAAACCAAAACAACTTATTAAAGTTTATCTATGACATAAATGCATTCAAGGTAACAAACTCCCACTAAAACTTAATATCACTTAAGGTCATGAAACCCATATGAGCAGTGTGCTCATGAAACACTTTGGGTTGCACTCCTTTAGTGAGCGGATCCGCGATCATAAAGTTTGTTCCTATATGCTCTATATACAACTGTTCACTCTGAACTCTTTCTTTCACAACTAGGAACTTGATGTCTATATGCTTTGACTTCGTCGAGCTCCTATTGTTGTTAGAATATAGAACTGTTGACTTATTGTCACAAAATAATTTAAGTGGCCTATTAATAGTATCCACAATGTGCAGCCCTATGACAAAATTCCGCAACCATATTCCATGATTGGATGCCTCATAACATGCTACAAACTCTGCTTCCATAGTAGAAGAAGCAACAAGGGATTGTTTTATGCTCTTCCAAGAGATGGCTCCCCCAGCTAACAGATATATGTAACCTGATGTAGACTTTATACTATCTTGGCATCCAGCAAAATCGGAATTAGTATACCCAACGACCTCGATTTGATCTGACTTCTGATAGGTAAGCATGTAATCTTTTATTCTCTGTAAGTACCGCAAGACCCGTTTAGCTGCTTTCCAATGGTCTAATCCTAGATTACTCAAGTATCTGCCCAACATTCCTGTAATGTACGCAATATCTGGACACGTACAAACCTGAGCATACATTAGACTCCCTACTACTGATGCATAAGGAATCTTTTGCATTTCCTTTTCCTCAAAATCATTCTTAGGGCACTGACTAAGACTAAATTTGTCTCCCTTAGCTACAAACGTATCACTTGATTTGCAATTTTGCATGCCATATCTTTTAAGTATCTTTTTGATATAACTCTTTTGTGATAATCCAACAGTACCTCGAGAGCAATCTCGATGTATTTGTATTCCTAACACAAAAGAGGCATCACCAAGATCTTTCATCTCAAAATTCTCAACTAGAAATCTCTTGGTTTTATGCAATAAGCCTATATCGTTTCTGGCAAGCAATATATCATCAACATATAAAACCAAGAAAATATGCTTACTCCCACAGAACTTATGGTATATACAATCATCGATCAAATTCGTCTCAAAACCATGCGAAGTGATCACTTGATGAAATTTGAAATACCATTGTTGAGATGCTTGCTTAAGTCCATAGATGGATTTCTTAAGTTTACAAACCATATTCTTTGTATCTTCCGATACAAAATTTTCTGGTTGTACCATATAAATCGTCTCATCAATGTCACCATTGAGGAAGGCGGTCTTTACATCCATCTGATGTAACTCAAGATCAAATTGTGCCACTAATGCCATTATAATCCTGAAAGAGTCTTTCGAAGAAACCGGTGAGAAAGTCTCTTTATAATCGATGCCTTCTTTCTGTGTAAAGCCCTTTGCAACAAGACGAGCCTTATACCTCTCCACATTGCCTTTTGAATCCGTCTTGGTCTTAAATATCCATTTGCAACCAATGAGCTTCATACCTTCTGGCAATGGGACAAGATCCCAAATGTTATTGTCTTTCATAGACCTTATCTCTTTATTCATGGCATCAATTCACTTCTGAGATTTAGAACTTTCAATGGCTTGACTGAAGTTGATTGGACCATCTTCCATCATTCCAATGTCAACCTCATGTTCTTGAAGAAATACGATGTAGTCATCTAGCAACGCACTTCTTCTTTGTCTAGTGGATCTCCTCAATGGCATAGGTTCTTGAGGTGGTAGAGTTTGTTCTTCTAGAACAGTGTCTTGAATGGGATCTCTAATATTGTCTTGTTCTATTTTGTCTTGAAGAAGATCAGGAATGGAATCTTGACCAAATTCAATAACACCTGTGAGAATATCAACGTATTCCTCTTCAAAGACAATATCTCTAACCGTATCTCCCCTGGAAAACTCGACATCCTCAAAGAACCGAGCATTTCCCAACTAAAATATCGACTTAGTTATGGGATCATAGAACTTGTAACCTTTTAATCTTTCAGAATACCCAACAAAATAGCAGCTTACTGTTCTTGAGTCCAGTTTCTTTTCATTGGGCTTATAAGGCCGCGCCTCAACTGGACATCCCCACACATGTAAATGTTTTATACTAGGCTTTTTTCCAGTCCAAAGTTCATAAGGGGTTTTGTTAGTTACTTTAGTTGGAACCTGTTAAGGATATATGTTGCAGTCTTAAGTGCTTCTCCTTAGAGTAATTATGGTAAGGTTGTGTGACAAATCATACTCCTTACCATGTCCTTAAGCGTTCTATTTCGTCTTTCAGCAACACCATTCATGGTGGGTGAACCAGGCATAGTGTATTGTGGGATAATACCGCATTCCTCTAGAAATTTAGCAAAAGGTCCTAGACATTGTTCACCTGAACCATCATATTTACCGTAATATTCGCCACCACGATCAGATCTGATGCTTTTAATCCTTTTTTTGAGTTGGTTCTCAACTTCAGCCTTATAATTTTTAAACATATCCAATAACTGTGACTTTTCATGAATGAGACAAAGATAGCCATATCGTGAGAAATTATCTATGAACGTTATAAAATATTGTTAACCATTCCAAGCAACTGTAGGGAATGGCCCACAAATATCTGTATGTATAAGTTCTAAGACGTCTAAGGTCCTATTGGCTTCAAATCTCCTTTTATTGGTTTGTTTCCCCTTTATACAGTTAATACAATCATCAAAATCTGTAAAATTCAAGGGGTTTAGAATTTCATTTGACACAAGTCTCTCCATTCTCCGTTTGGAGATATGACCTCATCTTTTGTGCCATAATGTAGTTGAATTTTCATTAGTTAATTTTCTCTTTATACCTCGTGTACTTACTTGCAGGGATTCATTAAATGAAGCAATAATATCAATCAAGTAAAGATTATCATAAACAGATAGAGAACCAGATCTAACTAATTTTGAATCATGAAACAAACTAAATTTCTTATTCCTAAATGAACAAGAATAACCAAATTTGTCCAAAGCAGAAACAAAAATCAAATTTCATCTAAATGACGGTACGATGAATGTTTCATTAAGATCCAAATAAAATCCAGTCTTTAATAATAATCTAAACTTCCCAATTGCTTCAACTTCAACTGTCTTGCTGTTACCCACATAGATGTATCTTTCACCATCACTTGGTTTTCAGCAATGTAGGCAACCCTGCATAGACACACTGATGTGAGTTGTTGCATCAAAATCTATCCACCAAGTGTCTATGGGTACCAAAGTTAAATTAACCTCAAAACAAACCAAATTAAGAAGTGTACCTTTCTTAGCACGCCAAGCATGATAATTGGTGCACTGCTTCTTATAATGCCCTACAGCTCCACAGAAGTGACAACCAATACCATTTGATGCATCCGACTTCTTTGGTTGTGTCTTTTAAGGTGCCATATTTGCAGCTTCTTTATCCCTTTTCCTTTTATTATCCTTATTCCTATTCTTAGGGGTTAAGGCTAAGTAAGCACTCTCAATCTTATCTTGCTTTAGCCTTTCTTCTTCTTGAACACAGTGTGAGATGAGCTCATTCAGAGACCAAGTCTCTTTTTGACAATTATAGCTCACTTTAAACTCGCTAAAGTATGCTGGAAGAGAAATCAAAACCAAATGCACTAGTAAGTCCTCTGTGAGGTCTAGCTTGAGTGCTCTTAACTTGGAGGCAAGATGAGACATCTCCATGATGTACTCCCTAATATTGCCCTTGCCTTTGTACTTCATTGAGATTAGGTTTGCTAGGAGTGTACTTATTTCTGCCCTTTCATTCTTAGCAAACATTTTCTCAATTTCATCAAGGAACTCCTTAGCCTTAGTTATCTTATCAGATATTGTACCTCTAAATGCTTCTGGAATGACCTTCTTCATGATCATTATACACATGCGGTTTGATTTCTCCCACTTTTTCATCTCTCTCTTGTCATCAAAGGTACTCTTATCAGTAAGAGGTGAAGGAGAATCAGTCCTTAACGTAAGGTCGAGATTCGTAACTCCAAGTACTATCAATAGATTATCTTTCCACGACTTGAAGTTAGTGCCATTTAGCATAGGAATGGAATTGATGTTGGCAGTAATATTAGCCGGATTATTCATAGCTAAATAAAAACAACAAACAAATAAACAAGCTTACATAAGCCTTACAACAAAATAATAATAAATTCAAATAAAGGTAAACCCCATCTCAAAATACCAGATAGCCCATTAATATTTCATCTTTGGACAAAACATTAACTACTAAGTGGTATCTTGGCGTAGTAATCAAACATTGACAATAAGAACATATCAAACAATAAAGCTTCCTTTGGGCCGATTTATTGTTCACAAGTAAAACTAAATAATCATCACAAGCTTATTACCACAGGTGCACTTCCAATTCTATTAAACATTAACCTTCCTTTAGGCCAATTAAAAATTCACAGAAGTTGTAAGTACACAACCTTTTATATTTTAAAATAAATTAATTTCTGCAAGAGGGACCACTTTGGCAGTATGTTGCTTCAATTAATTCATCTCAAAATACATATAAACATACCAATATTAAAATTTAAAATTATATCAAACATTAAGTCAAAGGCAACTCTAATTTTAGCTAAAACTTATTGAGTCTAAGTACCCATATCCAAATATGACTCAATAATTCAATCATTAAAATTAGAGTTCAAAAGAAAAATTGGCGTACATAAATATCAATCTATAAGTGATTATGAATATGTATTTGAGTATACGGTTGAAGGCATGGCCGTATATGTTAGGTTCAAAAACTAACAGAAACTTACACGGCTTGAATACATGGCTAAAAGCACGACCGTGTATGTTGGCCTAAAAACTAACAGAATCTTACACGGTTTGAGTACACGGCTGAAGGCACGGCCGTGTATGTTGGCCTAAAAGCTAATAGAATCTTACACGGTTTGAGTACACGGCTGAAGGCATGGCCGTGTATGTTGGCCCAAAAAACTAACAGAATCTTACACGGTTTGAGTACACGGCCGAAGGCACAGCTATGTATGTTGGCCTAAAAAACTAACAAAATCTTACACGTTTTTTAGTACACGGCCGTGTATAACTATAGGTCAAGACCGTATATACGGAAGAGTTTGGTCGTGGAGGAAGCAACGTGATGCATCGTTTATTGATGTGGTTCCTAATTCGTTCGAAAACGGACCGTGAAGAAAACCTTAATTCACCGTGGTAAATTACAATCACGGAAAGCAAAATCACCGTGGAGAGATCCAATAACATATCGGAATCATGCCATTCCTAAATACTGTTCGTGGAGACAATATTGAACAAGACAATGGCCATTGATTTTGACGCGAAAAAAATTGCGAGGAAATTATTACGATAACATATCCAATAACATGAATGATCGGAACCGATTTGAGACGTTTACATATTTTAATGTTTGTCCAAAACCTAATCTTCATAATAAGAATAATAACACCTTAAAAAAATTACAAAAGTAACTCCTAATGATCAAATAATGTAGGCTCTAATACCAATTGTAGAATCTTGATTAACCAATTTGTGAAAATCATCACAAATAAAATCTTAGATCTTTTCATGTATGATCATTAAGAATTAAATAATAAATATGTGGAAGTGTACCTGAATCCATTGCGATCCACGATTCTTAGATTGTGCGGTCGGCCTTCCAAATCAATACGTTTTCTTTTAGAGATCCTTTTTGTTTTCTCTCTATAGTCTATTTGATGATGGGATTCAAAGAGACAAGAAAGGTACGTATGACCTGGGGACCATAATCACTATTTATATAGATAACAATATGTTATCTTTTTGGTATTTCTATTTTAGCCCATCATAAAAATAGAAACTACCCATAAGATCTCTACACATAAAAAGGGTCATATCCTATTAGATACATTAAAACTCAAATATCCAAATCTTATTGATCACTTTTAATTGAGTTTAACTTAATATGACAGCCCGCAATACATAATTGTTTCACATATAAAGCCAATGTTGGATTAAGGATCTAACATACTGTACTCTTTATGCTGTGCTATCTTGCTCTTCTTGTGTTGTACTATCCTCCAAACCAAATGCTACCTATGTGTGTGCCTCAAGCTCCATTCTTGACAAAGATCTCCAAAGCGAAAATTGATTGAGGGCAGCTGCCAAGTGGAGCAATTTAAACAATTTATCTAGTCTGCTGTTTTGG
>JBBMOL010000649.1:85234-103683 GCA_037954665.1 Laguncularia racemosa
AGTCAAATGTTACATATGATCATCAATTTATCTTTCAAGCCTACCATCCTGGACTTTGCTCCCAATTCAAATGAATAAATCCTGATGAGTGCAATATTTAGACAACGGTGAATGCACCAAAACAGCAGACTAGATAAATTGTTTAAATTGCTCCACTTGGCAGCTGCCCTCAATCAATTTTAGCTTTGGAGAATTTTACAAGAATGGAGCTTGAGGCACACACATAGGTAGCATTTGGTTAGGAGGATAGTACAACACAAGAAGAGCAAGATAGCACAGCATAAAGAGTACAGTATGGTACAATGTCTATCATATCATGCTTATTCCATGCCCTTTTCAGAAGATTAGAGGATTGTTTTAGAGGTTTGTCGATGAGATTTTTGGGTTGTCTAGTGATAAGATTTTAGTAACGTGTTAGATGATACAAAATTTACCAGTTTTGTCGTGTCCCTTAAGGGGATTTTTGGCTAGAGTACACCAGTTTTGCTAACCAAATATGATACGGAATATTTTGTCAAGTCTGAACCCTAAAAATTATGTGAACTAAGTGCTAGTATAGTGATAGCAACAAATTGATCTGGCTAGCCGTGGAAGAGGAAACCACACCATAAGATTAGAGAAATAGTACACTAGAGTTTCGCTTCAATCAATTAAGTCCATAATCATTGGGTCAGCCATCCATGAAAACGGCATCTCCAGTATGCTTCAATGCTCAAAAGCAACGGGATTAAGGATTAGACAACTTCCTTTAACTGTCAATTCTTCCAAGTCCCAAATCAATTTGGTATCTGGGCCATCCACTGTGTCTTGGTTGCACCTGTGCGGGGTGGATGGAGACTGGTATTATAGTGGCAAAAAGTTTATTGCAAAGCTAACTTGCAAGAACCTCGGACTGGAGACTGTTGTAGAATGCTCTGATCCTGATTGCAAGGCATGGGACTTAACTCATGAATAGAAAGTATGGATTGGTGCAGGGTGGCCTTATACTCTTCCACCTAATAGCTAGCTTTTGCATTGGGATTTCCAAAGATCAGTATCATCTTTCTTCATTTGAATTTAATACTTGGTAGATGAAGCTTCTTGACAGACAGAATGAGGTAGAGGAATTCCATATAAGTACTTATTACTGTTGAATCTTGATTAATCCTTTTGTGAAAATCATCACAAATAAAACCCTAAATCTTTCATGTTTGATCATTAAGAATTAATCAATAAATATGCGGAAGCGTACCTGAATCAATTGCGATCCACGATTTTTAGATTGTGCGGTTGGTCTTTCAGATCAATACGTTTTCTTTGAGAGATCCCTTTTTGTTTTTTCTCTATAGTTTATTTGATGATAGGATTCAAAAAGACAAGAAATGATTACGTATGACTTGGGGACTATAACCACTATTTATATAGATAACTATATATTACCTTTTTGATATTTTTATTTTAGCACATCATAAAAATAGAAACTACCCATAAGGTCTCTATACATAAAAAGGGCCATATCCTATTAGATACATTAAAATTCAAATATCCAAATCTTATTGATCATTTTTAATTGAGCTTAACTTAATATGACAACTCGTAACACATAATCGTTTCACATATAAGGCCAATGTTGGATTAAGGATCCAACAATTACATTCCCGAGTATTGAATCACTGCATGTGATTTCCTTCTTTACCAGAACACTACTTCAGGACATCATCGGATCTTAGACTCAAATAAGTGAAAAATCCAAAGTTTGCAAGGCATGGATTTGGTAATTAATTACCATTTCTACTAACAGATAATAAGGACAGGCAAACAATTAATGGAATAAGAGAAGATCTTGAATAAGACTAAGCAACATTCTGCCTTATTGAGCAAGGTTTTGTCACTTTTTGGACTTACTGACCTTTCCAACTTTGCGACACGGCACAACTGTAATACAATCATCCGATAACATTAAAGACCGAATAGTTTTCTACTTGAATATCGGTCTTCACCGTACTAGACATATGATATATGTAGCTGGAATTGCAATTACGTGAATATGGCAAAAACAGCAGCTAGTTGCTGAGATCATAGCAAAAACTTGAAAGAAGAGCAAAAGAAGTTGAACAGAAGCCCTTGTCAAATGTTCTAGAAATAGGATGAAGAAAAATAATTCGGATAAAAGAGAAAATTTCCCTCACCAACCGTAGTCAAGCTGCTGAGTCGCAGAATCTTCTGCATTGAATGTAAAATGTCAGGCTGTGAAATAATCAAAAGGTAGCTAGATTTTTTTCTTTCATTATAAGAAACAACTTTGATTTGCATACTAAGAATCAAAAGCATGTTGCCACTCCACCAGTACGAAAAAGCAAAGATACATTGTCATAACATATAAATTACTTTGAAGTAACTAAATTACAACTGCATATCCACGGAAAGGACATCAGTTTTTTTCATTTGGATGCACATAGGAATACACAGCAAAGAACGATTGAATCATAGTGAGAAGGAGCAGGATCAAAGCTGCAACAGCTGATATGAAGGACCATGGAGTATCAAAGTAAGTATGCTTGAATCCAGCCCAACGATTCTGCCACTCATTCATGTAGTACTCATTCACTTCCTCAAAAACCCTGGAAAGATAACTCCTGTGAATATCAAACACAACGTCTTTCCCAACATTGTTGAAAAACCGAGCAACTTCCTCATCCGTCCCAAAGTAATTCTCAATGATCTTGTGGTCATTTAAGAATCCAGCATCATTTGGTGTATTGATGAGACAACCCATGAAAGTTACATAAGTTGTAATGTACTTGGTGCTATGGCTATAACACTGCTCAAAAGCAACAAAATTGAGGAACAATGAGCTTGTAAAATCATCAATTGTTAATATCGGGATCTTGAGCACTCCATTCTTAAATTTAATGTCCAAGAATCCATTAGGTTTCTTTCTTGGCCTAAATTTTATACCTGCTACATGAAGTTTCTTCGCAGACTTGATTAGCCTAAGGAATTTACTTGGATGTCTCATTTCCTCGTCCATATCGGGGATATAGCTTAACCGAAGCAGATCAAGCAAGTGTTTACCTTCCTTTCTATAATGTTTCGTCAACACATTGGGAGGTCTTTGCACCATGTAATTGAAAAATCCTAAAGCAAGCTTCGGTAAAGAGTTAAGAGAATCGTCATTAGTTCTAGTATAAATTTTAGCCACAGACAGTTCATAGAGAGCCTCTAGAACAAAGTAAGGGATTTGATTCTCAAGCTGAAGAAGATCGCGCATAATTGAAGGGAGAAGCCAAGCCATGCTAAATAAAGGGTCATCTTTTTCGGGTTTTACTAACCTGCCAACTCTGCAGAACAGCTCAATGATGAAGCAGCCATCAAGTACCATCATTTTAATAAGTTCTTTGCTATCGAAGGGCAGTATCTCCGAATAGCTTTCCCTAATTTTCTCCTCCAAAGGCGCGATAGCATAGAAAAAGTTCTCTAGGACAACCCCTTGTGGTTCTGATCTTTTCACAAGATCATCCATGAATCTACCCTTGTGCTCCTGTAGTGTCTGGAGATTCGGTTTTCCGAGATGGTAGGGTCCTATGGAAACGATTTGTGGCTGATATGCTTTGCAGTTGTGATCAGCTAGACTTTGCGGAACCCTGAAGATGCAACAGACCTTCCCTCCTGCTGATCTCGTCAATGACTTCGGTTTTGCCATCATCATTTGTTCTGCTTCGAAAAGGAAACTTCTGTCTATTTGAATCACATGGTGACCAGTGTTTGTGTTTGTGTTTGGGATTCCATACTGGGAAATGGAAAAGCTTCTTGAGTTTGATTCTCTCGACATCTTTGTTGAGTTTCATTGTCGGAAACATGGCTCTATGTATAAAAGAAGATGAAGCTGAAACTTTCTAGGATGGCTAAGGTTGACTCCAAAGTCTTCTTCAGCCTCAACAGAACCAAGGGAGGAAGTTACTTGGCAGAAGCAGCTAAGTCAGTAAGCCCTACAGGAAGAGTTTTTATTTGGCAAATAATAATGTGTCAAACCAATAAACTTTTCATATTTTTATGTATTTAAATTTTTATAAAATTATATTTTTCATATTTTTATAAATTTAAAATTTTATAAAATTATATAATCAATATTAAAAACCTCATGAGTACCCCAATAGCCGTTAATGGATGATAAAATTTTAATGCTATTGACAATTTCTTTCGGTAAAAAGATCATTTTTTATTTTGTCGATGGTCTTTTTATTTTTTTATTTTTATTTTATTTTTTACACTTTTCACAAAGTGAGTTGGTAGGGAAATGAGAAGGATGGTGGCTTTAAATTTCCTCTCAATTATAGCATGCCCCACTTTGGATTCTTTTTTACTTTTTTTTTTTATTGACTATGGGGGCTATCATTGAAGATTGTATCTCCATTAGAAAATTAAAAAATTAATTTGAGCTGGAGACGCAAGGTGGCACTTGCTTTTGCTTTTTATAAGTTCTACAAGTCTTATTAGTTGTTTTTGTTACATTGATGTGCTCATTACATATATATATATTTATATATATATATTTAACTTAAGGAAATTGGAGAAATCATTTTAGACTTATCATTTGAAAAAATAGCATACTAGAGTTTAATATTACACTAGTAAAAACCTTTCATCTTTTTTTTTTTTATCATCGGTTGATATATATATATATATACATATAAAAGGAAATTATATCAATAAAATAGTTGAAGTTTTACTATTAGAGGAATTCACAAATTCATCCTATTTTAAAGATGATCTCTTCAATAAGTATCTCTTAGCACTAGTTAACAAACTAAAAATAACTTTATATTTTTTAATGCTAATTACACACTTCACAAAACTCTTAAACATGCATAAATCTTTGACTCTTTGCTCTTTGAAAAGCATCCTTAGGACATCTACTAATATTAGTTACCTTTTTTTATCACTAAAATTATATCTTAAAGGATGATTACTCATAAAAATTAAAAGCCTTTTGCAACAAGCCATGAAAGGATTAGTTTTTTTTTTTTCTTTTTTTTTTAATTTTAATTAATTAATTATTACTATTTTTGTTTCTAAATCTATGATACCATTGAGACAAGTCCATGATGATCTATGATCAGAGTTGATTGGTGTCTAGATTTAACAATTGGCTTTGAATTTGAAAAGAAATTGGGTGGATTATACAAAATCTAATGCGCATTACATGTTTACGTTGGCATGTTACTTATAACTCATTTATATCATTGAATAGAATAAAAATTATCGTTGAATGAAATAAAATTGTAATTTATAATACTATTTTTACTTTATTATCAGTGAATTAATATTACTGTATTTAATTAAAGAAATTAAAAATCAAATAGATCTTGTTAGTTAATAAAACGACTAAAATGCCCCATTCGTTAAAACGCAAGAAAAAAAGAAAGAAAGAAAACTATAGTTTGGTGTACACATCACAGTTTGGTGTACACATCACAGTTTATGACGATCCAGACAGGGGAAACCCTAACCTTAAAAGCTGAAGTCGTCCGACAATAAAACCAACCCAAAATCAAAACCCTATTACCCAAATCAAAACCCTAATCCCGTAATCTAACCTGAAACATGGAAAAGGTTCAGGTAACGATCAAGTAGAAACCCAAACGGTGAAGATGATTGGTCGTGAGAAGGTTAGAATTCATTCTTGCTGTGCTTGATTGTTTTTGTGTAGTTAAGTTCGTGGTTGGGATTGCTATATATCGAGCGAACGGTGTTTGCTTGACGTATTGAAACTAGCCCATTTTCTTTCTTTGCATTCAAATGTAACAAAATCCTCAGTTATTGTGGTTAAACTATGTGTTTTGGTTTGTGTTATGATTAATGGTGAAAAGGAAAATCAAACCTTTCGATTCAACTGGATAGTAGAGATTTTGTTAGGATCATGACTTCAATGGTGATGGGTGGACCTTTGGTAGGCACATCAATATAGAAAGGGCTGGGTTGGTTTCGAAATGCGTCACAGTTTGCAATGCCCCTTTCCTTGTAGTATATCTAAAATCTTTCGTTTAGTGGGAAATTGTATATGTCATTTTGGAGTTTAACAACATCACAACATTATTTAGTATTGACTTATTGTTTCAATTTAAACGTCTAAGGAAATAAAATGTACCGGCATTGAGTCAGTTGTTTGCATTGAGATTGACATTTTGTAGTCCTATAGGTACCAGAGTAGCTGCATTTGCCACAATTTCCATAGGCCGAAGCATTCCAATATCTTCCTACACTCTGGCCATTGATCCACATCTGACCCTTTCCCATTGTTCCCATGTCTATGGCTAGAGGTTCATTTCCTTCTGGTTTGTTGAAATGGGCTTGCCAGGTTTCATGATTGCAATGAACTTTGTTGCTACAACTCCCACTCAAGGCATGATTAACAGCACGATACTGTGTATGTGTTTACCTTATACCATGTGAGTGGTATGACCATTTTTGCCATATACAATATAACAACACATGATAGTTTAATCAATAATTGCTTCATCATATCACATGTTTTGACTTAGACAGACCACTTAAATAAAAACTGATAACTTGACTTTGAATATTCCCTTGACCTATCTCGATTGTGATATTTTGCAAGATCACAAACCTGTTCATAGTTTCCCAAGGCTAGAAATGCAGGTTCGGAAGATAAGAGAGCTCTCTCACATTACTTAACAGCATCATGTAGTTGCTTGAGATGACCATATTTAGGTTGTCGAATCAAACCTAGCATATGTTTGTAGAGAATTCATGAACATTTTGACTTTATGATGATTCAGCAGAGTATAAGGTTGAAATATTTTCACAATAATAAATATGATTTATTTTCTCACCTTAAATAGGTGCATCATTGTCTCAACTGGTTGTAACGAAATGCCCACCAGCAGTTGTACTAAAATTAGTGCCTCCATGTTTTGCTTCCAATAGCCATCTGCGGTAGCCCATGTCATGTAGGAGTAGCATTAGCTCCATATTTCTTGCGCTCGACCTCATACTCATTCTCAACCTGTTGTGCATAAAATGCACCAAAATGTGTTGCTCTAGAGTTTGTATATGTTTTTTGTTATCTGCACTTCAATGTTTCATTATTTCTTAACGCTTGTAGGTTTTGGATAGCCTACTGTTAGTGTGAAGCAAACAGCTTTGACCAAGCAAAAGAAGGTATCTTATAGGCTTTGTGTATATGAAATGAATTTCTTGTTTGCACATTATAACTGCTTTGCATTGCCTTCTGGTAGTTTCGAAGCAGTCATGTCCTCGAACTCTGCATCAGTTTCTTCCTCCAACTCCAAGGGGAATAACATATGATGCGACTGTGGGGAAAGCTCGATAGTTGTCCAATCATGGAAGCCGAGGTCTTTTGGAAGACGTTTTTGTAGATGTGGAATTTACTGGGTATGGAAGTACGCTAACTATTTTGTTTCATTTTTTCTTTACTATTTCAACAGGCTGTGCAATTACCCAAATTTCCTATTGTAGATTGGTGGTGGATGAAACTTCTTTCAATGGATCGATCCTCTAACTTGCATCTACGGATTGCATTGTGGCCGAAGGGTTCCAGGGCGAATAGACAAGCTGGAATTGGAGTTGGAGCAGCAGAAGACAAGAAATTCGAGGTTGGAGCAGGATAAAATTGTTTTGGAACAAAGGGAAAAGGGGCTCTGCAAAAAACTTAAAAGGGTGGAATGTAAGGAAAGGTGGTTCCGCTTGATGTGTTGTGTAATTGGGGTCATTGCGGTTATTATTGCAGCAGTTTGCAATGTACCCTGCGTCAATAACATTTATTCAATGGATTATAAATGCCTTCCATGACATCATGATGATGTGGAGTTGTCGTCCCAATTGCAGAGATGTAAATGCCATATTTGTTGAATATTGTGTAGCGGGCTTGTTTTAATATATCTGTTGATTCAGTTCAAGCACCTGTAACAGATTTCATTGTAATATTGGACGAATGGAACCAAAGTAATAGTAGGAGTCGCCATAATATTGTCAGAGTTGAACATATTTCTTGCATGGTATAGTTCCAGTTCTAATATTGGTGTAATGGAATGATGGAAGTCGAAGAACTGTCTGCAAGATATGTTAGTGTCAAAGATATTGATACATAGGACAACCTGTGTCGAAGGGCTGTCTTCAAGATTTCATTCCTCTTATGGAAAACTTGAAAAGCAGAGGACTAGCTGGAAAGAAATTAATACATAGCATGGCAACGAAATTAATACATAGCGATAGCAATTACCTAATTTTTGCACAAGGAATCATGGGTTAAATTCGATGCCACTCTTGTAAGATACTACCTTAACTAAATTGCTCATATAAAACCGCTGCTATTAAACCATACAAAGAAATAAAACAATTCTTAGCGGCTGCTTGACGTAAGCCAATATCCAAACCACGGCTAAGTTGACAATTCTTAGTGGTCAAGATGTTAGGTATAATCTTCTATCGAAGGGCATGCGACCAATGACAATTGCCCCATGCTAAGCATAATTTATATGAACCATAGACATTACCAAAAAAAAAAAAAAAAAAAAAAACAGTTTCCACCATCTTGTCCCCACACGAAAAAAGATCGTTCATTGTCCCAAAAAAACCCTACTTGATCTACCAACCATGCAAGCAAAGACTCTCAAATGTCCCCTAAAAGCATTCTTACATAAGTAGCATGATGAGTAGGGTTTATTTTGTAGAGTATGTCCACATTTTTTTGGCCTACTTGAAAACTTGATTAATGCTTGATAGATTTCCCACTCAGAGAGCCCCTCAATTGCGGATAGAAACTTTGTCAGTTCTATCACATCAACTCTTGGGTGATCTATTGCCAAGTGCTCCACTACATTTTGTATTGTAGCCCTCATTTCTTGCATCCTAGCTTTGAAGCGATCCATGGTGGTAGAGTAGTCCATCACATGTACACCTCCATGATTTCTTCACCTCCTCTTTGAACTTGGCCAAGTTGCACTTTGGTGGATGAAGTCCACATCGCAATCATCACTGGGTGGTATGACATTATCCATGCTGTGAATTAGTGGATCCTTTAGTCTAACTCCTCAATCACATCTTCAACTATCTATGTATCCTAATCAGTTACATAGTTCTTTACGTATATTAACGACAGTTTAGCAAGATAAGGGAAAGTCCTATTGATGAAGGCATTCGCATCTTTGTGGCTTTGTAAATAGAACATAATCATGTACTTTACCTTGAAAAATTTCCATCGATCATCGTTGGAGTTATCAGGAATAGGTTTAAGCTTCTTGAAGAGTTGATTATTTAGTTGTAATGTAGCATGTAATACATTGGCAATACCGATTGACGTAACTCCAAACCTCATGAAGTTGTGCTTAATGCATATATTTTTCGCATGGTGGGTAAGTATATGCAAAAACTTTGCAACTTGCTCATCCATGAGATGATTCTTAGTTGCCCTTAATCTGCCTATACACTATAACATCTCACATAGTTTGGAAAATGTACGTTTATCTAATCTCAACTATTCAATATAGGTTAGATCATCACAATTAACAAGTCACCTAATATTTTCACGATGTTGATAAAAATTTAATTTGTATGACCTGATAGTAGGACGATAGGTATGCAAGGCTAAAGCATGCAACAACAACATAATCCGATGCGTAAGGTCATAGTACTCTACCCACAAAGCTAAAAGAAATCTAATGACATAGTTAGGCAAATATACCTATTTAATGTAGTATAGATTGCAATGGGTATCATCCTCAAGGATTTTAAAAATAAGTACTAATATTACCATTTTTCTGTTATCTAATCTAAATTTTAATGTAAGATTAATAAGTTAAATTACTAATTAACTAATTTAAGAACCTTAAGATTAATTATAATCACTGTAATAAATAAATTCAATCACAAAGACATACCATTCATCTTAATCCACTCTAAACCTTAGCTTTCTTATAATGATGTATTGATTAACAATTTGTTTATGTTTTACACTGTAGGAACTCTCAATTAAATTAATTATTCCCTCGAGTTAATTAATTAATAACCTTATACGGAATAGTAGAGACTTCTCATTTATTATTGCTTTATAAGATTTCATTAAGTTTATAATTCCCAAATAAAGATTAAATCTTTATGTAGAAAATTAAAAATTTCCTACCTTTAAGTAAAACATGTAATCTTTCTATTTATAAAGATCTATTCTATTAGATAAGGCTTCTCTCCATTTAACAAGAATAAAAAAAGTAATCAATTCGCGTGCATCAATTAATCACACAATAGTTAAAATACATTAATAGATACAAAGACATAAACTTTTCATTAATCAATAAGTAATTCAATCACATAGTTTAGAGTTTCACAAGATATAGAGCAAACAAATCTACTTCTCCATAGAATTTACAATAATCACGAGAAATCTGGAGAACTAGTAAGAATTTATGATGAAAAGAATAAACCCTCGTAGGTGTTTTGTGATTTCCGATGATGCTTTAGTGATTTCTCCTTCCAGATTTGTAATTTTGCTCTTCTAGGGTTTTTAGAGTGATTGTAAGAAAAAATAAATCTAGATTCCTAATTTTGGTAATAAAACGAGTATTTATAGTATAAGAAACATAGTAACATGCACGACTTAGTGCATGCCCATACTTAGGGCCGTGCACTTTGGAAAAAAGTGAAATTCTGGCGTTCTGGGTTTTACATGACCTCCTGCATGGTCGTCTTGGGGTTATGCACTTTGGAATTCCTACAGTTTCTTCTCTAGGCAGATTTCCTGCTTCAACACTATTCTTTACACCACTTGTGTAGTAATTAGGGCATAATTTTGCAATGCATTTTAATCACTTTTTACTCTTCAACACTAGCGTTAGCACGGTTATGCTAAAGGTTGTGTACTCGTGAAGATCACATTTTTTTATGTTTTGCTAGATTTTGCCTCGTTTTTGCTCAAATCTTTTTTAATCTTTAAATTGCACTCTTTAAACCCTGAAATCAAATATTAAGCACTTAAATGTCTTTTTCTTGATAAATTCATACAAAATTTATAAAAAATCATATTAAATAAATATTATAAATAAGGTTCTTTTAACACTTATCAACATGTAACATCATTTTATCTATAATTAAAATTGTACGCAGTGGGTTTGAATAAGTGCACGTAAGATAATGAAGAAAGTGTGGATTTCTCACTTAAAACTAATAACTACTAACACCACGAACATGGAATTCACACTTGTAATTCAAATGATGAAAATTGTACCTTGATTAGCTTCCTGGCAAAAGATCACGAAATCATTAAAGTGCATAAATTATTGCAAAATATAGCAGCATCTTCATAATTTAAGTACAAATAAGAGGCAACAATGTGTTCAATTTCTCTTTTTTGCATTTAGATGAATATTTCCAAGTTGTGAGGTAAATTTTTTTTCTTCATATCTACAAGATTCGACTGCTTATGTGTTCAAAAATTTCTTCAAGATTACAGTAGTAAACTCAAAGATTTATGCTCTTCCAAAAGGCACAAAACACAGCTAACAAAAACCATTCCCAGATAACCTCCTTGAATTAGTTTCTACACAATAACACATGTAAACAGATCTGAAGATTCACATATCGTGCTTCATGCTAGCAATGATAGGGATGGGGCTTCAATCTCATTGGTGTACATAATCCAGTGGCTAATATGCTTTTCCACACATGAACATAAGCGAAGACTGCAGATTTGTTCTTCCATAGGCTGAATCCAGCTGGGTGGAGGTTCACACGATGGCACCTGGCGTCAATGCAATGGCGGCAAGGTGGACATGGCACAGACGACGAGATGCGGTTAATCCGGGGACAGATTTGGGCATTGTTGTATCAAAAAAGGGACGACTTTCCCCCTTTCCTCCTTCATGAGTTTTTCTTTGTTGAAGACACGTGAGTATAGGTGTTTATCAATAGAGGCTAACATGGGGAGAAAATTGCTACTGTAGTTTAGTAATTGTGATTCCGGGGTCTGTATTGCATTTCACTCATTGCAATTCGTTACCGAATGCTTATTCCAGGCCAACTAAATGTTATAATTCCTATTCCGCATGAAATAGGGTTATAATAGAATTACTATTACAGCTAATTAAACATAACCTAAATGAAAGAAATTCAAGGCCATTTGAATTGTTGACGCACTAATGCATTTCCGCTAAAATAGATAAATTGCCTGGAGAACACTTTCCCTTACCTTAACTAAAATTGCGGCTAGAAATCCCATAACCGAGATGGAAACAAAAAACAAAAAAAACCCTAAGACCTCCTTTACAGCACAATTGCACTTCAGGATAGTAATTAGTGTGAATGAGTCATGTTTTATTTTATATCTAGTTTAGATGGATTCGTATTTGAAAATTTTAATATGTAATATATCTTTTTATTAATTATGTTTGTAAGTCTAAACTCATAACTTGGTATTTTTAATAAGTGTATCTTGTATAAAGTAAATACGTTTATTAATTAAAAAAATTCTGATATAAATGTATAGCTAACAAGTTTTAATATAAAAAACATATTTCCTTAATCTTCAAATTGGCTACAAAAAACTTATCTTCAAATTGCTAAATGCTTATACTAGAAACTCCACTGAAAATTATAAAAAAATAGTTATTTTTTCTACTTAAATGCATGAATTAGTCCTATAGAAATATAATAGCTCAAGATTTAATCACTAATTTAGATTTTGAGCATTATGTAACTAACTTAAAAAAAAATCATGGTATAATTGTTATGTAAAGTTAATGTATTTATACATTTGATTTTGTACAAATGATTGACTCAAATGAGAATGGATTTATACATTCTTTTTTATTTTTACTAACAATATCTAATGGTTTTACTGATAAGGTTGAAAAAGGTATCTCTCATGGCATGATGGTGGAGCAATAAGAAAGAGAGAGAGGGAGAGAGGTGTGAAAGGCAAACACTAGAAAATAAATTAGAGTAAATAAATAGTGGAATGGCATTACTAATTTAAAAATTTGAAAATGCACATATTTAACCATGAATGTGTACAAAGTCGCATGGTGAGCATCAAGTTGTGTTGATAGGAGTTGCTGGCTAGCTTTCTTAATCCTATTCTTAGCTAGGTAAATTAAAAAAAAAAGTGATTTTTAAAATTTAAACTAAATCTAAATTAATCTATCAGTTTGAGATCTCTAATACCTAATTGAATACAATTAAGAGATAGCAAATTAGAATATTGTGATACATGTTATGACAATGCCATTGATTTATACTATATTTAATTAAGTTGACTTTTCAACTAATTTAGATTATTTACTTAAATAAGCAATTTTCTCTTCTTAAAGCATGAATTACCCATGTCAATCAATTAGGCCTCTCTATTTTTAGATAGGGGCAAAAATCAATTATTTGATTAATGTTTTAAACCCTAATCAAATTATAGAACACATTTCTATGTTAGATATAAAATTTGAGTTAATTTATCAAGGTATTAATTGAACAAAATTCTTTGGAACCGTGGCCTAATCTTAAATGCATTCCATTTTACACAAAAAAACACATATTTAGTGGACAACAATGTGAGAAATCAATTACTCATATGTTTAGTAAATCAATATCATATCCACTAAGCTAATGTCTCAAATACAAGTCTCGTTCATGATTCCAATGTGCAAGAAAAGGAGAAATAACACAATCCATAAATAAAAATAGAAAAGGAATAAGAAAACCTAATCCTTATAGCAATTTCGAAATTCTTGTGCTTAATTCCTTATAATAATATAATTCTGATTTATTTTCGGATTGGAAGATATAAAAAAATTAATAATACTAAAAATTAAGAAAATAAAATAAAATAATGAATGAATAAAATGAAGCGAGGGTGTGAAAAAAGAAAATAAAAATATGACCTTCCCTTGAGGTTTACATCTCTTGCCTACAAGAAGAAGTTAAAAATTTGCCTTTTCTACCTTGACGTGTCTTTAATAAAGGGAAAAAAGATAATACCCACTGTTGCTTTTCTTTCATTTTCAAAGCAAGACTTGTAGATGAGATGAATTGCATTTAGTAGCATGTGGGATTCATCATGGGAATTTGGCTAGATGTTTCACTTTCTTTTGGTGAACTCACTAGTTGGAGAAGTTAATGGGACTTGGCAAGGTTTTGGCTGATGGTTTCCTTTTCCTTGTGTATTTTTGCAGCTAAGATAATTTATATGTGTATCTTCTGCCCCTTTTTTTTCTCGATTAAAAGGGATATTCATTAATTGATAATAAAGTAGTACATATCACATATTGCATATAATATAATATATTATACTACAACTTTTTACATTTTCTAGTTATAAGGGTTCTAAACTCCTTGCTTCTAATAGCATACATATAAACAAATATACTACTTGCAACATTTTGAAAAGGGACCAAAAGAACCACTTCTTGGTTGTTTCCAAAATGTCCTTTCGACTATTGAAAGTATAAAAACATATACTAAAAAATAGCATGAAGTCAAGTAAAAACTTATAAATTTCACACTTGTCATAAAGTATAAAATTAAACTATAGAATATTATAAATTCTAATCTTGAATGAATTTATGGGTCAGACCTTGACATGTTGAGGAATCTCATTTATTGGATGAGTTTGTAACTAGATTGTGTTAGATCTAAAACTAAAGACGTTTATATACATATCAAGTAGATTTAACCTTTTTATTAATTATGTTAAGTTTTGCTTGAACAAACTCATTTATAATTGTATTATGCCGAATGTAGGTTAGCTAGAAATTATTAACCCTAGTTGCACTCACTAATGAAAAACAAAAGAATAAAGGAAAATCAAAACCCTCTTTTCATTTTGAGATCTTGTTTAGTCAGAGTTTGTATACATGAAAAAGCCATGAGCAATTGAGTTTTCTTTATCTATAAAACTCTCAAATTTAGTAAGACATCAAAGGAATAAACAATAAGCTAGTGTGGATTTGTGCTAATAAATTTTGGCATAATCATCAACTGATTTGAGATTTATTCAATGATGATGTAAACTCAATTCAACATTGGCTTGTGATCTATGAACTTGAATAAAAGCTTCTCACAATGGAACAACTCTTGAGAGCTATGGTGAAAGTTCAAGTTGACCTTTGAATTTGATTTGAAAGACTTAACCTAATTTCAAATCGAGACTTTCTAACTATGATAAGAACTTAATTTGAGAATTGGTAATTACATATTGAATTGAAGTTTTCTAGAGATCACAATAGCTTAAATTACATCAAGGATAATGTGAATCAATGATCAAAAAGCAATGAGGATGACACTAGTGTGCTTTTGTGGGTCTTTGAGATCCTTTTAATAACCTATGTTGTGTTGAAGGAATATCTACATTGATTTGATCGATTGTATAAAGCTTGCAGTATTAAAAATAATAGAATCTCAATAGCTTTATAGCTTGTAGTTTTTTTGAAAAGGGATTTAGATTTTTTTCCCTTTGTTGGTGAATGTAGCTTGTTACTACTTGTTATACTTATTTCTTTCAAATCCTTCTCTCTCACTTTGTAAGTAGGTTTCTTGTATAGAAATTCATCAAGTATATGACACATATTCTTGATATCCTAAAGTGAGAAAGACATATTTGTAAAAGTGATAGATATCATGTGAAGTCTTTTATTGGATATTATCTTGAGAAAGGACTTTGATGGTGATGCTAAACCCCTCTATATATTAGAGTCTTTTCTCCATGTACTCTCTTCTCTTTTATTTTTGTAATCTTGCTCCTAAATTTTCAAATTAGTAGAATAAATCTTATTTGTTAACTAGATTTTGCTCACTTTATTTTTATTTGGAAACTAACCTTTAATTTTTTGCACCTTAACTTTAATTCTTCATGTTTGAAAGTTATCAAATAAGCCCATAATTCTAACTTCCAATCTATTTTTTTTTTATGCCAATACTAATTTCAAGTCATAGATCAATAGAAATTGTATCGTTATGCTTTCTTGTTATGTAAGGTTAAACTCTTGCATAAAAAAACTATTATTCCGAAACAATCCTTTCATGATTATTAAACAAACATGTTCAAAAGTTTTTAGATTTTTAAAAACCTAATTCATTGCTCCTCTGCTATTTTGGTCATAAAATTTTTAGGGTTTTGCAAGTCTTAATGTGCTATTATGTTAAATAATGTAAAAATGAAAATAAATAAATGCCTTTGACTAACATAGCTACTTTATTCTAAAACTCTCCCTTAAACTAGAGCACATATATCATATGCTCCTACATTAACTAACATGACTGATTTATTCTAACAGATACTCTCAAGTTGAAGTGTACATATTATATACTCCTAACTTGTTATAAATATAATTCACTCCAACCTCTAAAGGGGCTTGGTAAATAGATCCATAAGTTGGTCTTTTAATCTTGCATAGGATGTAATGCCACCACCATTACCACTTCCCCCACCACCGTAATCACCCATCACTATCACTATCACCATCTCTTTCACCATTATCATTGCACAACCATAGACACCACCATTGTCATAATCACCATTTCCATCACCAAAGTACAATTGCAACTGTGGATGTAATGACAACAGTATTGAACTTAATGTGTGTAGTGATAATGGAGAAGTGGTGGTGGTAGTGTGGTTGATGTAGTTGGCATTAAGTTATGGTAAGGTTCATGATGCTGGTGGTAGTGTTGTTATTCCAAAAAGTCCAATTACACAAATATGGAGTAATAAAAATGCTATAATTATCAAAATTACAATGTTTTTTAGCTCAACAATCTTACATAACAAACAATGCACAGTAAATATTCTTGTGCAATATTCAGCCGCATCAACATAGTACATAAAACACATGTAGAGTTGCCTTACTTATGTTAGGTCATGTTTAATACTAATTACCCTATTTAGAGTTCTTAGATACCACGTTAATATATTAAGAAACTCTATTCCTTAAGAAGTTTTTTTACCTTTTCCCTAAAATCATTCTTAAAAGTTTCTTAATATTTTTTTTAATTTTTTATGGGTTCTAATGGTGCCACTTAACTAATAACAAAGTTAAAAAAAGAAAAGAAAAGGAAAAGAAAAAGTAGCTACTTTATGGGTTACTCGTTAGAGGAACCCATAAAGTATAAGGAACCCATTATAATAGTGAAGAACCCCAACACATGGGTTCCTTGCCTAAGGTCATGTGCCAAGAGATTTGCATAAACATGGCCTTATATTACTTTTTGGTGTTCTATAGCGGGTACCAAAAGCTGCATACTAATGTCCTTTTTATAGTAGAGAAAAAACCAGTCTTGATCTTTTTACACCATACACTTAGAGCAAGGTATAAGTATCTCACATATGTAAGAATTTTTCCTTTTATACATAGGAGGTATTTACACCATACAATTTTTACTATAAAGACCGACAAGAATTTTTCCTTTTATACATAAGAGGAATCTATAAACTAACTTTTTTACATTGTAAGTCATGATGTACTTCATACCTGAATACCTTGCTTCAACTTTTCCATCATTAATTCCTTCTCTTCCTCTTGTTTCTTCTACATGCTCTCACTTAATTCTTTGATCTTTCTCCTAATTTCATTGCCTATTTCATTTACCACCACTTCCTTGATCCCTACTGCCACACCCTCCCTTTTATACTCATCACCATCTTTCTTGATCTCCACACTTAAAACAAAATCAATTTCCACCAATTTGGCATTTAATGGTTGATCAAGTTGCATTGGCATTACTATAATCGGTATTCTAAACATTATTGCCTCTAAAATTGAACCCCAACCACAATGGCTGACAAACCCTCTAATGCTTGGATGCCTCAAGATCTTAGCTTGTGGAGCCCATCCTTGAAGTATTGGTCCCTTGTCTTTAGTCCTTTCTAAGAACCCCTTTGGTAAAACATCACGGAGACTAGTTTCTACCTCTCCACCATGAAATCTAATAACCTATATAAATCCAACTCCACTAAGTTCTAACCCATAAGCTATCTCTTCTTTTTGTTCTTTGGACATAAGACATTCTTGGCCAAATGAAGCAAACACTACCGAATAAGGTTCTTTCCTGTCTAGCCACTATAGTATCATAAAATCATCATCATCATTTCCTTGACATTCTTTAGGGTCTTTAAAAAGAGGCCTAATTGGTACCGCATCCTTCCTTACATTGCCACAAAAATGATCAATATACTTCTCTTCTATCAACCTAGATGTCTTTACCAAGACAATCCTGAATGATTTTTCTATTGATACCATAAACCTTTTTGTGTTTTTGACATCATTTGTAGACTCATCCTTCATCTTGATAAGTTTTTGGTTTCCAGATGGTGTTAGCCTAAGGGCTAAAAAGGGATACTCCATGGTCGTTATATTTATACCATGAAAGAAGAAAGAACAAATGGAAGCACCAAATGTCAAGAAAACTACAACCTTAATATTCTCTTCTTGAGCAACTAATGAAGCCTATGG